>JAQGBU010001682.1:0-11858 GCA_034698605.1 Isotoma decorata | reverse complement strand
ACACCTCCTAGGGATAACTTTTGATCGAAGTTTGACAAATGAGAGCAGAAAGTATTTGCTGTATTTGTGACCACTAAGCCCAGTACGAAAACACAAGCAATTGATTTTGCAGCCTCTGTTGCAAATATTGAAGCTAATACAAAGCGTATCAGTACAGAAAAAACTGTTGGTTTCCCAAAATATGGAAAGCAGTATTTGAGGAGGGGGAATAGGGGGTCATGATTAATAAATATACTGAAAATACAAAGGATTGGCAAACAAATGACTATTATAATTAGAACGCTTTTCATTAAAAAGAGTAAGAGTTTTAATCCAGGTGAAATGGTTCCATCCAGACGAATCAGGTTGTACTTTTGGCGATAAGCTAAATAAACAATAAAGTTATAATGATTTACTTTTTTTTATTAATTATAGAAGTGCTTTTATAGTTCGCGTTGGGGCAGTATTTGCTCGCCAAAACTTCTAGATAAACTTATGAGGACAACTGCTCAAAATTAAAAATTAATTCTTAAACTACTGTTGACTGAAAATTACTGGAAAAATTACTAACTGAAATTACTCCTGCTAATTCAAAAGAATAATGACACAAACTCTACTAAAAAAATAATTTAAAAAACATAACTAATGTGAAATGCTACTCTAATTCCATCATATTCTTCCTATTTTTTGCAAAATGTCTAAAATAATGTGAGATTTTTTTTATTCGTGTTTTTAGGAACTGCAAACATTTCGCACTGCTCACCGCTCACTAATTTAAATACGCAGTTTAACCAAAGCAATTAAAATCTTACCCGAAACGCTTCTTTGAATTGGCACAATTTCATTTAGAATACAACTACAAGGTTCCCCACAAAAGGTAATGCAGTAACTGGTTGGAATGCTACAACCAAGACCAGCAATACAAAATAACAAGACAAGAATTTCCAAAACTGTAGTGTTTCGTTCAGTAGTAGGTGTGTAAAAATGCATTATAAGTCTCATCACCAACACAATTAGATTAAACTGCACAAAAATAACTTGAGACACTTGAAGAAATTTTCGGAAGCGTGTGAGATTAATTACGACTATTTTACGATTTTGGGTGTCTACTTCAAACCCCAATATTGTAACTTTTTCAAAAAATTTTGTAAATAAACCAACAATTTCCCACATTCCTTCACTTGTCATCCTGAATTATTTTTTAGTTGGTAAAACGTTTAAGAAAACAAGCGAAAACAGA
Source organism: Isotoma decorata (assembly GCA_034698605.1). NCBI lineage: Eukaryota > Metazoa > Arthropoda > Collembola > Entomobryomorpha > Isotomidae > Isotoma > Isotoma decorata. The sequence continues at coordinate 10,639 of JAQGBU010001682.1, read as the reverse complement.
AATTTTAAAACTCGAAACATTCAGTTGGCAAATATACCACATAGGTGTAAGAATGACTTGAGCCACTCCTTGAAATATTCTTCAAACAATATGAAGATTTCAAATCGATTTCTTCCATCTATAATTTAATAATTTTTAATACATTTAATATAATATATCACAATTTCATGCGTCTAAAAACAATTTTGTAGACTTAATTTGTCTAGAGGAGGGGTAATTCTGCCCACGGACGAAATAAGTAATCTAATTTTCATCAATAACTCCCGTTTACAAATTAAACTTTAGTAAGTATTTGCGATACGAAATTCCTTTTTGTGTCAAATGTATCGAGGCTCGCCATACTTTCTTTAGAAAAGCACTTCTGAGCTGACCTAAAATGCAGCCACCCTTAAGAGCCTTTGCACTGGTTAATGCTTCTGCAGTTAGCCTATTAAGCAACATAGAACAAATCACCTTATTTTGTTAAGTGGCTAATTTTAGCTGAAAGTTACGTATAACTTCAAATCTAAAGTCTTAATTTGTAAGTCTTAATGTTGAACTAGAAGAAACTAGTTGAACTTAGTTAGTTCTGAAGATTTGGGGAACATATAGACAGTGATGAATGAAATAACAAATAACCCTAACTTTACCAAGCATGCAGGGTATCAAGCTATTTAACTTCTACAGCAAAAAACTAAGTTGTTAATGTAATTAAAAATTTATTTACGTTCAAGTATAGTACCGAAATTCGGGCCAGTAAGTTTCCAGGAATTTATTTGTATCGTAAGTGAAAGATATACTTCGGTATCGTATAAGAGTTCCTGCATGTGTAAGATCTTATAACCTAAAGTTCCGGTGTTCCTATAATGTCTTATCATATATCATTATTTTGTGTCAACTGTTGGGTCACAGTAATCCCTATTTGATGTACCCATATGTACAGGGTGATTCAATGAAAGCTAGAGGTGTTTGAAATACTCTAGTGCTGGTATGTCTCAGCCAAATTTCATAAATTTTTTTTTTGTTTGAAAGTTTAGGCGATTCAAAATGTATGTATGCAAAATAACAATTTAGCATGGTCCACACGATCACCCATATGGGTCCAAAAAAAATTTGGAAAATTTAACATTCATGGAAGACATGACATGAATCCATCCCCGATGGAAGACATCGGGGCTCAAAACCCGACTCACCTTAATTTTTGGGGAGTTCGTCAAAGATGAGACTGAATTATCTTATCTCTATCTGTTACAGAGGGGTGGGTTTTAATTCGAGTTTTACGACTTCAGGTTATAGAAGCCTACAGTCCAATTTTATGATCGTCCTGATGATAACGTGCCAAAAAATATAAATTGTTGTTGAGTCTTTAACATGAAGAAGTTACGTTGGTTATTAATTCATGACTAAATTAACTTGTACTTTCTATCAAATTCATTCTACAAAATGCTGACAACTTTGATGAGCCATACTATATCGTGAGTTGCAAATTTTCTGTACAATTTAAACATAAATATTCAAAAAAAGAAAAAAAATTACGATGAAACTTTGTGCCGGTAAAAGGAAATGAAATCAATATGTACCTCAAACAATTTTTTTAATTTGATATAATATATACAAAAGCTATTTCATTTGGCATTTGTTCTGAATCTCACTGTATGTAGCTGTTAAAAGGAAGATACTTTCCGTAAATGATGAGACTGCATGATGATGGTAGCATGACCAAACATAAGTATCCTATATATTATAATAAATATAAGATTCTTGTCATTTATTAACTCAGAATTTGGGCTAGAACTCACAGCTTAAATAGATCGATTATAATATTGTTTGCGTTTATTGAAAATTCGGCCCTTACTACGCAGTCAGTACAAAAAACTCAACTAAATTTTTATTACAGTTAATATAAATAGGAAATAATTGTAGTTGTATTCATAATTGAATTTGATAACTGGTTAATAATTAGTTTCCTTAATCATTCTAAGCCTGAATTTTACAAATAATGTCTACTTAAGTAAAAATGATGTACAAAAATAAAACAATTTCCAAAACTGTTAGGGCTTTACTTTTTACCACAAAAGTACTGGATAATCTTTGCTATATACAGCGTATCCATCGTAAAATTCACTTCACAAAAGACATTACTTTTAGCACTTATTAATTTACTGAGGGTTTAGTTTACGTGGTAAAAACTCTCGGAAAGCAGCCAAAGCTAAAGCATATTTGTGTATACCATTTGTCACATTAATTTGAGTTTTTGGGGTTTTTTAATTTTCAAATCTGAAGTTTTCTTTCCAATTGCTCTAACCGGATTTTGATACCATAATCTTAAAGGAGCAAATGCAGAATGTGCGATATCATGCGAATTAATATTTGCGGAGCAAGAAACAAGTAAATTGTCCACTAAAAGAGTTCCTTCTCCATTTAACTCTTTTAATAAACTCTTTTTTTAACCTTCTTATTAGGTACAATAACTCGTACGTAAGATATACCTCGTTGGGTATATAAGATATAGTCGTTTCATTAAGCTACTAAACACAACTATTTAATAGTAAAATTTTTGAAAAATCTAGTAGTTGTTATTTTCTTTACCAAGTCATCCATGGAATTTTTCCTCGGCACACTTTCAATTTGCAGGATAATAAAAGATCTTTATTTTATTTACAAAATATGCATACCCTTAGAATTATTGAAAACAAATTCAAACAAGAAGCAAAAGGTTAATAGTGTTTATAATAATAGTCTGAATGATAGACGATTTATGACGTTTCCGCATAAACGATACCGGCTCAGCAAGAATCCCCATCGGTTTCTGCGATTTTAAAATTCTTCGTTCTAGCTTCCCATATGCTAAGCTTTGAATAAACTCCAAATAACTTTTCGAACTCTCAAATACATTAACAGCCTCCGGTAAAATTGATACAACAAATATAAAAATGCCACACGATATTAACGGCATAGCAAGGTAAATTGGCATTCCAATCTCATCATACAACTTAATTGTAGCATAGTTACAAATTATGTTCAATCCCATCCCTGAGCATATCAAAATTGGAACAACATACAAGCAAAAAACGTTGTTAGTAAACTCTATCCATATTTTAATCTTGATGTAATTCCGAAAGTTGTCTTTCAAGAGTTCCGAACGCATTTTGTACAGTTTTAAGGCTCTCACACCTCCTAGGGATAACTTTTGCTCGAAGTTTGACAAATGAGAGCAGAAAGTATTTGCTGCATTTGTGACCACTAAACCCAGTACGAAAACACAAGCAATTGATTTTGCAGCCTCTGTTGCACATATTGAGGCTAATACAAAGCGTATCAGCACAGAAAAAACTGTTGGTTTCCCAAAATAGGAAAAGCAGTAATTCAGGAGGGGAAACAGAGGGTCGTAATTAAGAAATATACTGAAAATACAAAGGATTGGCAAACAAATGATTATTATAATTAGAACAATTTTCATCAAAAAGAGTAAGAGTCTTAATCCAGGTGAAATGGTTCCATCCAGACGAATCAGGTTGTACTTTTGACGATAAGCTAAAGAAACAAAAATTATAATGATTGACTTTTTTTATTAATTGTAGAAGTGCTTTTATAGTTTGCGTTGGGGCAGTATTTGCTTGCCAAAAGTTTTAGATTAAACTTATGAGGACAACTGCTCAAAATTAAAAATTAATTCTTAAACTACTGTTGAGTAATAGTACCTTAACTGGAAAAATTACCAACTGAATTACTCCTGCTTAAGGATATTCGAAAGAATAAAAAAGCAAGCTCTACAAAGAAAAAAATAAATTAAATAAAATACCTATAATGTGAAATGCCACTCTAATTCCATTATATTCTTCCTATTTTTTGCCAAATGTCTAAAATAATTTTTTTCATTCGTGTTTTTAGGAACTGCAAACAATTGGCACTGCTTACCGCTCACTAATTTAAAGACAACTTTCAGTTTAACCAAAGCAATTAAAACCTTACCAGAAATACTTTTTTGAATAGGCACAATTTCATTTAAAATACAACTACAAGGTTCCCTACAAAAGGTAACGCAACAACTCGTTGGAATGCTACAACCAAGACCAGCAATACAAAATAACAAGACAAGAATTTCCAGAACTGTAGTGTTTCGTTCTGTAGTAGGTGTGTAAAAGTGCATGATAAGTCTCATCACCACCACGATTAGATTAAACTGCACAAAAATGACTTGAGACACTTGAAGAAATTTTTGAAAGCGTGTGAGATTAATTACGACTATTTTACGATTTTGGGTGTCTACTTCAAACCCCAATATTGTAACTTTTTCAAAAACGTTTGTAAATAAACCAACAATTTTCCACATTCCTTCACTTGTCATCCTGAATTATTTTTTAGTTGGTAAAACTTTTAAGAAAACAAGCGAGAGCAGAAATTTTAAAACTCGAAACATTCAATGGATAAACACACCACAGAGATGTAAGAATGACTTGAGTCGTTGAAATATTCTTCAAACAATATGATCATTTCAAATCGATTTCTTCTATATATAATTTAATAATTTACAATGTAATAATATATCATAATGTCATGCTTTTAAAAAACATTTTTGTATACTCAAGTTTTCCGGAGGAGGGGTAATTCTGTCCACGGACGAAGTAAGTAATCTAATTTTCATCAATAACTCCCGTTTACAAATTAAACTTTAGTAAACATTTGCGATATGAAATTTTTTGTTGTGTCCAATTTATCGAGGCTTGCCTTAATTAAATATGCTTCCCTTAGAAAAGCGCTTCTGAGCTGACCTTCACCTGACCTAAAATACAATCACCCTTAACAGCCTTTGCACTACTGGTTAATGCTTCTGCAGTTAGCCTATTAAGCAACATATAGAACAAATCACCTTATTTTGTTAAGTGGCTAATTTTAGCTGGAAGTTAAGTATAACTTCAAATCTTAGTAAGTCTTAATTTTCAACTAAAGATAGGAAAAACTATTTGCAGTTAGTTAGTTCTGAAGAATATTTCAGAAAAACATGGACAGTGATGGATGAAATATAACCCTAACTTTAGCAAGCATGTAGGGTATCAAGTTATTTAACTTCTACAACCAAAAACAATTTGTAAATGTCATTAAAAATTCATTGACGTTCAAGTATAATACAGAGGGCCTTTAAGTTTCCGGGAATTTATTTATTAGTATTTATATTTATTAGAGCTAATAAACCAAATAACTGTTAGTTATCTAACAAAAATAACTCTAACATAGTTGTTAGCTCTTTACTGGGATCGCCGGCTATGTCGGCTAAAGATTTTTTTGGCCTGTACTGAGGATTTTCTCCAATGCAATGTTCTTCCACGTGCGCAGGAAGTGAATACATTTTCAAAAACCGCAGCTGAAGGAATCTCAGGTAGCGTTTCTAACTTTGCGCGTTTTGAATAACTTCTCAGATAATCGACGTCAAAACCGGCTATTTTTAGGTAAACATTTATTTTCTCGAGTTTTACTCAATTTAAACCGACCAAAGTTTGCAGATAAGTTGGAACTTGGAACATACATTTCCCACCTATTTCTGAAGTTTGACGCTATTGGGGGTCGACGCCCAAAACTAAGGTCAGGAGGTCATGTGACCCATCCTGCGATTTGGCTCTTCAAGCCAATTCGAATGACGCATATATTATGTATGTAGAAGAAACAACCTATTTAATAGCAGAAATGGGGTCCAGCAAACCACTGTACATTGGTTATTCCTTGGAATAGGCTGGTCCCCCGATAATGAGAAGGAAAAGAACTAAAGGCAGGCAGGTAGATGAGATTGTATTAAAAATGGAATATAAATTGTGTTCGATAATAATGTGCATGTTAATTGTAGTAAATTCTACAAACTGTATGTATCACTCGGGGATGTATGCATTGGCTAAATAAGTGTGTATAATAAAGACTTATTATAATTATTATTATTATTATAAATAAACCATGACAAATGGATATATGAAAGTATCGTTAGAAAAATTGTTTTAAATTCTGTAGACATACACTACAAAGACCGGGACACTATGTTACATGATTTCATACATTTTGCAAATTTTTTCTCCCCATTTTTTGTGACTTAAATTAGGGGTTGTGGCCGATTTGCCCAATTTTACAAACTTTATCGTTAATTTGACCTTAGAAACCCAATTATGAAAACAGAATCAAAAAATATTATTCCTGTCAAAAGTTAGCCATTAGAACAGACGGACACCATGACCGTTCACATAAAGTATCTAACGATACTTAATAATTTGGTGTAGTTGTACCAGTGGATATCGAGCCTGTCTAAGTGCTTGGAAGAGATCGTGGCTCAAAACCCGACTCACCTTTATCGTTGTGGGGGAATTTGTCAAAGATAAGACTGAATTAGCTTATTTATTTCTGTGAAACAGGGCTGGGTTTTAATTCGAGTTTTACGACTTGAGGTTATAGAAGCCTATAGTCAAATTTTATGATCCTCCTGGTGATAACGTGCCAAAAAGAATAGAAGTGGCTGTTGCAATTTGCCTTGAACCTGAAGTAGGTTACGTTGGTTATTAATTCATGACTAGGTAAATTAACTCATACTTTCCATCAAATTCATTCTCAAAAATGCTCCATATTGACAACTTTTATGATCCATATTCCATATCGTGAGTTCCAAATTTTCTGTCCAATTTAAACATAAATATTTTTTTTAACTTACGATGAAACTTTGTGCCGATCAAAGGAACTTAAATCAAAATGCATGTCGAACTGTTTTTCTTATTTGATATTTTAGCTATTTCATTTGGCATTTGTTCTGAATCCAACTGTAGCTGTTAAAATGAAGATACTTTCCGCAAGTGATGAAAATGCATGATGGTAGAATGACCAAACATAAATAATATTATAATAACTACAAGATTCTTGTCATTTATTAAACTCACAATTTGGGCTAGAGCTTAAATCTATAGCTAAAATAAATCTATTACAATATTGTTAAAGTTTATTGAAAATTTGGCACTTACTACTCAGTCAGTACCAAAAACTCAACTAAATTTTTATTACAGTTAATATAAATAGGAAATAATTGTATTCATATTTGAATTTGATAACTGATTAACAATTAGTTTACTTAATCATTCTAAACCTGAATTTTACAAATAATATCTACCATAGTAAAAATGATGTACAAAAATAAAACAATTTCCAAAACTGTTAGGGCTTTGCTTTTTACCACCAAAGTACTGGATAATCTTTGCTATACAACATCGTAAAATTCACTTCACAAAAGACATTATTTTTAGCACTTAAAAATTTACTGAGGGTTTAGTTTACGTGGTAAAAACTCTCTGAAAGCAGCCAAAGCTAAAGCATATTTGTGTATACCATTTGTCACATTAATTTGAGTTTTTTGGGATTTTTTAATTTTCAAATCTGAAGTTTTCTTTGCAATTGCTCTAACCGGATTTTGATACCATAATCTTAAAGGAGCAAATGCAGAGTGTGCAATTTCATGTGAATTAATATTTGCATAGCAAGAAACAAGTAAATTGTCCACTAAAAGCGTTCCTTCTCCAGTTAACGGGGCATAAACTCCTTTGATAACCTTCTTATCAAGTCCAATAACTCGTGGGTAAGATACAGTCCTTTGCTTGTGATCATAGTGGATTAGTGTGTCTCCAATTAGGATATTTTTCGCCCTCACAGAACTCCATTTCCCGTTTGGTAGGACACAAAAGAGTAAATGGTCTTCGGATAAAAAGAGTTTTGATCTGTTGTCACACTCAAGGGACAAAAACTCCCCTTCTCGGTCAGGGTCGAAATGGAGATAAGATAGGAAGGGCGTTTCTTTTACTTTAATTTGTCCATTTGATCCCCGGGTAGGAGTTATTAGCTTGTCCGAGTCTTGCAAGTCAGACATTGTGATTTCCCCTCGGGTAGATAATACCCGGGATGAGGGTGGGAAGCAAAAACATAGGGAAACCATCTTTCGTGTTTTTTAAATATCTGTAATTAAATAATCATCTTTGTTTAGTATTAAAAAATCAGCCTACGGTATTATGTAATCTTTAAAAAAACAAAAAAAGTTAAAAGTGTATAATAGAAGCCGTGTATGAGTCATTTTGCAAGGCTTTCGCAATATATAATTTTTTTAGTAAGCTTAATATTGAACCAATTACATGGATCAGACAATCAATGGAAGGAAATCAGCTTTAAAAGTAGTATGATATGATGTGTATGTGAATTGCGTTATGATTATGAACAAAACCACGTTGAAACGAAACCCCTTTTATTTCTTGAAAAACTGTATTTTACCTCAAATGTATTTTTATTTTGGTTAAAAAGATGTATCAGTTAAGAATGTTGTAAAAATTAAAACTATACTTTAAATGACTTTTGTCAAATTGATTGTTAGTCAATATTCAATATCATGATGTTAGTATTCACTTATAATTATCACAAGGTCAAAGGGCAACGTAGTTTTACCTTCAAGTTCAGATTGAAGAAGAATTTACGAAACTCTTGTAAGCACGCTTGAACAACTTGTGTCTCACTTATCTCGCAGATCTCGCAATTAAGTACAAACTAAAAAAACCTTTCAATAATGATTGACTCTTATTAAAAAAAACTCAGAATTACTTTTTCAAACTGTGTATTTCTATTTCACCACCACCGTGACTGCACAACGAGAGGGTACACTTCAATACTGGCGTCCAAAATCCAAGTAATTTTAGTATTCTCTAAAACAAAATATAACTTGGCAATCTAGAGGTGAGTCCAAAAAAAGCCCATTACACTTTAGGATTTCGTAGAATACTTCATGAAGGTGCTGTAACGCAGAAAAGGGAGAATTTATTAGGTCAAGCGTTTGTCTGTGATAAAGACAATGTTAATTTTTTATTCAACTGACGTCATACAAAAACCCCAAGGGGTTGGAACAATTGAAATTGGAAGTAAGGGTCAACTTAATAACGCATGTAATCCCAAACGTACAAAATTAGGAAGGAAGAACCGTCCAAGTATGACAAAGTACTATAATAATCATTGCCAGATGCATGTACCATGCCAATATTGTTCAATTTATATAAAAATGTTACATCCCTAATAATTTGCACAAGGCAAAATTTATCTAGTAAGTATATTGTACGTACATGCAACTTCTAGCATAATGCAAAAATTTTTGCACGAATACACCACACATCAAACATATTATACTTATATCTTGTGTATTAATTTATAATCCGTGCAAATATACAATCCGTATGGATGTATAACGTGTTAATTAGATTATTTTAGGTACATCTATTTACATTTAATTACATAGGTTTTAATTATAAAGTACTCTCCTATATCATTCCATGCATTGAATCTTAGGTTGGATAGTTAATAAATTATGCATTATTTTCCTTATCAATATGATATAATATATAGGGATAGTTGCTATCCCGCCCGCCCCCCAAAGTTATGAATTTCTACCAAAAGATCGCAAAATTTGCATTGTCCAATTCGTTTTAAGCTTTAATTAGCCAAAATAATGTCACGGACTTCACCTAAGACAATGCTGGAGTTCTTTGTTCCCAAACACAATGAATATAAGGTCGGTTGAATAGATTGGAGTTTATTTAATTCTTACGATTTAATTCGTTAGATTAAATCATTTTGATAAGTGAGTAATTAAAAGTGATTGATTTAATAAATTGAATCTAGAAGACCGACAGAGAATAATTGAATCTAGAAACCTTCCTAAATGTATAATCTAATTATCTAATTAAAAGAGTGATTTTGGCATGATTTGCAGAGCCGTACTTACAAATAAAATATTAAAAAACGGTAGAAAAATTATAGGCAATTTTGTTTCTTATTTCAAGAAATCAGTTAAAATCTTGAATCAATTACTTTTACATCTATTTGTTACTATTACATAGTTTTGTGAATGATTCATAAAGCAATTACATAGTTCATTCACCGTTGCATCCAACAAGATATAAAAACTTTGGCTTGAATGAACGAAAGTGAAATCTACTAAAACATTTTCATACTTATGGTAGGTAGTGATGCAGGCAGTAGGAACAAAATTATTTTCTTTATTTGGGTCAAAAAGGCACTTGCCACATTTTCATTATAAAAAATACATAGTATTTATTTACAAATCCATCCATAGCATTTCTTAAATATAGCAGAATTGATATTCTAGAAGAACAAGTTTATTAAAAGTTAGCTATAAAAACCAGGAAATTCTTAGAACATACTATACAAACATTCTTAAAAAACACAAATCTAGATTCTTCAATATTACAAGCACATCTTAGCTTATTTTTAGTTACATAATATTTTAAAGTACTAATAAGTAATGAGACTTTATATTGCATATACTAAATTAATTTTATTTTAGAAGCGAGCCCTCATTCACAATTCACAAATCTATTTGTCTAGATGATAAATTCTCCTGTAAATTAGACAAAAAAATGCACCTTCACTCAAAATGAGGACATTTAAATATATGTGCTAATAAAACTTGTTCTTAAACTATACAAAAGTTGACTTAAAAAGTTGAAAAAAATGACATTTAAAGTTTAATTAAATTAGGAGTCAATTGAGAAGGTATAGATTCCCTTAAGGCTATAAGAGCCAAAGCATACTTATGAACTCCATTTTTCCTAAAACATTTACTTTTACTCAACTCCTCGGATGACAC
>JAQGBU010001681.1:0-11868 GCA_034698605.1 Isotoma decorata | reverse complement strand
CGTATCTCGATCACCTCCACCACTTCCAACTATTAATTAACATACCAGCAGATTCCCTTAAGGATCCCCTGCTCAATAGATGCGGTGTTCAATCCCCTATACCCCCCCACATCAGTAAGCAGTGCCAATTCGCCCCACAATTGCAACCTCATCTAAATCCATCCGAAGTTTCATCTAATTCCATCCGAAGGCAACCAACATCAATCATCATCAACAACAGTAGTTGTGGCAGTCTCACCTCGCCCCACTGGACTTCATAATCATCCTCATCCTCATCATTTTGCTTATGGTAAGCCCTATTTTTCTTTATTAAACCCCCTCCCTACATGCATAAAGACAAAAATATTTTGGTTTTCGACGAAAAATTTTTTCTTTTGGCACGATCTCAATTCGCCCCTACTCGAATAAAATTTTTGGTTCGAGCTTAAGGGAAAGTCTCTCGTTCCCCCACACTGCTAATTAAGAGTTGCTCTTACCTACCTACCTACATTTACCCCTCAATTTTTGCTAATTTTGAAACTTCAATTTAATTTTCCCTAATTGTACTTCCTACAAATTTCGAATAAATTTAACCGAATTATAATTACGAAATTTAACCGAATAATAATTTCCATATTTAGCCGAATTCACTACGTTCTTCATCCAATTTTCATCCAATTTTGTTTCATTACTACCCGAATTATTAATTGTGCTGAATGATTATTTGACGATTATACCGAATTAGTACCTTTTCAATTTAGTCTTATTAGTAAACGAATTGCATTTCCTACATTTTTTTCATCCGATTTTGCCAAGATAAAATCCAAGTTTATTTCTTTGCTCTTAAAGTTGCGACTTAACTACCTAAAAAATGCTAAAGCAAATAGACGATTCTAGAATAATGCCGATGTGTCCTTGACTTGTCTCGTAACTTAGACAATTCAAATTAGCCCTACCTACCTAAACAATTTATAGCAGACGAACCTAAGAGAAATATCTTTGTCTTTTGTCTCCTTTCTAAAAATACCTACCTATTTGCATGAGATAAAAAATAATGCTCATCAATAGTCATAAAAACTAAAACGTATACGACCTGAACTGAAGTGAACAATTTTTGCATTTACTTTATTTCAATTTATGCTTAATCGAAAATGGCATTCACTCCCGATAATCTCCTATTATTCCCATTGTGCAGACGACTTGCAACATCTCTCCCTTATTGCAAATCTTATGCCGGACTTGAGAAATTATTGAAATCTTTAGCCAGTAATTCTTATGCAGATTTTGAGTATCAAAATAGACGAACATATAGCCCTGAACATAATCGTAATTTTGCTCATAAAAGCAGCGTCCCTGTTCATAATTCAAATTATTTGAATAATTGCCGAGCAAGTTCAAAGACGAACAATCGAAACTTTTTACATAGTCGAATTTTTGTTAATTCAAAATTTCGTAAGACGTCTCAATCCTTATCATCATCATCTTCCACTGACGATTCATTATCTGCCAATTCTACTTCTTTGTCGTTTCATAAATTAAATGCAAACGAATCTGCATTTAAGAAAATTACTTCATGGTTGGAAAGTAATAATTCATCTAATTGCTCATCACCGCATACTATTATCCAAATTGAGGACGATATTTATCGTGACGATTTAGACATTTCTCAAGACTCCACTCACTCTACTAATTCGAATTTAAATACCGACGGTACTATGAATTTCGATGATAATTTTGAGCATCAATTACAGGTCATTAACTCACCTACCCCAAGCATTCTATCTGACGATTTAATTTATTCTGGCGATAGCGACGATTCTATTGTGACTCGGCCTTATTCTCCTCTTACTACAAAAGAAATTCTAGACTTTGTGGCAAACAAAATCCCCTCACTGATCGAAACTTACTCTATCTCTCCAACTACCATTAATATCGAAATAGACCCCCCTATACCTACTACTACTCCTACCATCCTACCTAATAAAAATGAATCATCATCGGTGCATCTTCGTAACAAACAAAAACGAATTCGATTTCTCGTACCGAAGTACAAACCTAAACTGCGAATTGCTTCTTCAATAAAACGATCGAAATTGTCAACTCCGTTTACAAAACTAAAAGATTGGGCATCCCAACACACCAAGATAAAAATAAAAGATGGAGACATACCACAACCTTCGAACAATACTGACTACATTTCAATTGTTGAATCTTTAAACTCTGAACATGACGAGTTCATTCGTAACTTAGCCGATTCAGACACCTTTTCGAATTCCAATTCAATTTCGAGCCGTTCAAGTTCCGATTCTAATTTGAAAGACGTAAATTCTGAAATTCAAGCAGCTTGGATTACGATTAAGTCTAACGATTTTATTGTACGTTACGATCCAAAAGCTACGCACTGCTTAATTTCTACTCAATTTCTTTCGAAATTTAAATCCGACATTAATTCCTTTCAACTCTTCGAGCCTTTTCAAATTAATGCGAATAATATGACATTTTTTTCTACGCAAATTGTAAACATGCCTATCGATATCGAAGAAGAAGAACGACTTTTTATTTGTTACGCAATTCCGCACCTCACTTGCAACTTGATTCTCTCCAAATCCTTTTTCCAAATGAATGAACTTTCTCTCGATCCTGAAACCAAACGAATTATCCCTAAACCTAATAAATACCGAGTTTCCAGACGTTACAATTATGATGACGATTGAGTTTTGCCGATTTGTCTTTTGCCAATTTGTACCTTTACAAATTTATTTGCCACTTTTCCGAGTTTATGCCACTTTTTGCCGTTTATTTTGCCTGTCATTCGTCTCTTATACCGATTATTACCAGTTATTGTTTCCCTCCTCTCAACCGTTAAAACCGTTATTTGCTTATTTCTCGTGTACCGTTAAAACCGGTCCCCTCATAAGCGAAATCACCCAGCAGTTTATAAGTATTTCCTTCCGTAGTATTCACTTGCCTTTGCCGATAGTTAGTCTACCCTAGTTGAAAGGTCATTCCTTCCCCTCTCGTATCGTATTGTTTCGCCCGTGTGCAATTGAATTTCTCCGTAATTGTAATTTCTCCGTAGTTAGTCCTGCAAAGTCTCGTGAAATCAACTCCGACATTCAATACTTATCTCTTGCTTTCTCCGTAATTTTCTATTCCCCACTGGTATAATTTCGACGAATCACTCTCTTTGGCGAAATTTTCAAAAATCGATAAAATGTGACTACTTTCCCCTCATAAAAAGTTAGCAAGTGCCGTTCGTAAACTCTATCCGAAATTTTGTCTTTACCGATCACATAAATACTTGACGTAAGCTTTATTGGTTTTTGGACGAAGTCACCCCTCATAAAAAAAAAAAAATCATATTTTCGATTCTATAAAAAAGCATAAAAATTCTTATCGATGCGTTATATTCATACATCTGAAAATTGTTCTGAATTCACTCCAGGTCATACTAGATAACGAAATATAAATCTCCGTTTATTATGTACGAAAATGTTTGCTTTAATTTGTTTTCTTATGGTTTTTCAGATCTTAGCCACACCCACTCAACATCTACGTCACACCCACTCTTCTAATAAATGTGTTTTGTGTCTCCGACGAATCAATTTTTGATGAAACCCCTTCACTCTAAAAATTATTATTTCTATGGTATAATGAAAATGCATACTTAATTTGTGTACAGCCCTTTACTTTCGTGCTTCCAAAGCAACTCAATTTTTGCTTCGATTTTTTTTTTTGTTTTCTCATTTCGTTCTTTTTTTTCCCTCACTATTATCGCGACCCCACCTCTCTACTTTTCCCAAAGTACCAACGCCATCGCTCTCTCATACTTTCGAAAAAGTAACACCCCCTGAAATCTATAAAATATCTGACGGGTTCAATCCCCTGATGTAATAACCACCCCGACTAAACTACAACGCTTATCAACAACGCTTTGGTAACGCTGCAGAATAAATGGATATGACGGACACACCCACAATAATTTCTTTTTTACATAAATTCGTAAAAAGCATTTTGTTATGTTTACTCATACCTGTCATCCTATATATTTCAGATTCTATTTAAGGAGTGGGGACACTCCCCCTTCTCCTCCCACCGAGGGCCCTGTGGAGGCGAATCCCTAGGACTCCCCTCCACCTTCTAATTATAATATCCACGGGACGCTGGATAGCGTCCCTTTCACTTCTCTCCATCATCATCATCACCACTGCCACTACTACTACTGACTCGCCCACCGAAACCAGGCAGTACGAGTCGAGAAGCAGAGGACAGTGGATGGGAATTCCCACTGCTCCCCTTCAGTTGAATTAGGATCCCACTCTTGAATACATCATACAAACCTGTATCTCTCTCTCTTGTGGACTCCGCCATTTTGTCTGTTTTTCCTATTTCGGATTATATCGAATCCAACCCATAAGTAACTCTCACCGAATTACACTTAAAAACTAATTGTACCGACTACCAAACATAAGTATTTGTACCGACTACAAGTAATCACACCGAATTCCACATATAGTATTGTGAACCCGATTTTTCTAACTAGTATCTTGTGTAGTATCCGAATCCGAATCTAAATTGTCTCCGCTGACCCCGGGTATTATTCACCATTTCCGAGTTATACAAATTATTGTGAACCTAACTCTAATTTATAAAGTTGTATAGCCGAGCTATTCATTAGCTAGTGACGAGTTGTGTGTGTATATTGACTGTGGCCAATTGTGCTGTGTATCTCCAATTTCCATTTATAAAAAACGCTTTATACGAGGAACATTCTTTTACAAATTGCCAAGTTTGTATTGCCCATCCGTGACTAAATAAACATTGTTAACCAGCAGCACTTCCGTTTCACTTCCTGTGCCATTGCCACTTTATTACTCAGTCCAGTAAAAACCATTAATAGTGCTCCAGCGCCAGCACACCTTAGCGTATCTCGATCACCTCCACCACTTCCAACTATTAATTAACATACCAGCAGATTCCCTTAAGGATCCCCTGCTCAATGCACAGAAGTATGTATTAAAAGTTTTAGTCTCAATGTGACACTCTAACTGGAACCTGCTCCACTTCATTTAGTAACACTCATAATATATTATAACATGGTAGCAGAGCGTGGTTCAATCCACAGACAAGAGAAAGAGAAGTGTGAGTAACGAGTTTTTATTAAGAACTTAATAGAAAGGGAAAATTGAGACTCCTCCAAAAATAACTGGAGAAGAATAAAAGATAATAAAAGTACAAGTGATTAGTACTCAGTGAAGAACTTTTATTCTAAAGGTGTTAGTCCAGGTTTAATTAAAAATTACCAATGGACTAAAGGTGTAATAAATGCCAGGACGATTGGACTTAGAAGTGTTTTTAAGCATTGCTTAAAGTGAACTAAAGATAATTAGCAAAGTGAGTGTAAGACAACGAAAGATCGAAGATAATAGAAGGGTGCTCTAGAAATTAATTGGACTCGTGAAAAAAGGGGCAGACTGAAAGCCAAACCTGTCGGAAACGGATCATTAATAAGGTAACCCAAACTTTCTTTATTCTGTCGCTTTGGCTCTGATCACACGATGGCTACAACAATCATAAAAAGGATCGACACGTCACAGATTCTGAAATTAAGTGACGACAACTTCCCTACATGGAGACTACAAGTCTCTCTGGTTTTAAAAGCTCAAGGGCTCTGGCCAGTGGTCGATGGCTCGGATCCAAAACCGGAAGCAAATCCAGACAAATGGATTGAAAGGGATATTCAAGCAATGGCAGTCATAGTAAGCCTGCTGGATGTAAAACAATTGACTCATGTAGCCGACTTGGAAACATCTAAAGCTATCTGGGATAAGCTAGTGAATGTAAATTCAGATGCAAGTCAGTACAATAAACAGTTGACGCAGAGCAAGTTTTTTAATTATCAAATACAAAAAGGCCAATCAATAACAGAAGCCTTCAGCGAAATTGAAGGACTTACTAGAAGGCTCAAGGATATCGGGATTATTATGGATGAATCCACTGTTGTTGCAAAAATAGTGTCTGCACTTCCAGACGAGGACTACACTCCTTTTAAATGTGCTTGGGACTCAGTCCCTGATGCAGATCAGACCCTGACACGCTTACTAGCTCGTTTGAAAAAGGAAGAACTAGTAGTAAAGCAGAAAACAGAAAACGGAAACTCAACAGGGAACAAGGAAATGGCAGAAGCAGCAATGGCTTTTAAGGCTTTTAAACATAATAAAAATCCAACAAAGCAAGAAGGATTCAAGAATGGGAATAAAAACCAAGACAAAAGACCGAAAGGCAAATGTTTCCATTGTGGCAAGCCAGGTCACTTTAAGAGGGACTGCTGGAATTTAAAAGAAAATGGGGAGCGACAAGGCTCATCTAAGCAGGGTCCTTCTACATCAAAAGGTCACTCAAGGAAACCTGAAGATGATCAATGCTCAGCATTTATGATTTCTGAAAAAGAAGCTAATTGTTCATCTCGAAACGAAGTATGGTGGATTGATTCTGGAGCCAATAAGCATTATACGGGGTCCACACACTGGTATATAGAATATCAGGATTATGAAAAACCAGTTGCAGTTACTTTGAGTGACAACAAGCAAAGCTGGGCAAAAGGAGAAGGAACGGTTTTACTGGAAGCCTACATGAATGGTAAATGGCAGAAAGTAAAATTAAACAATGTCATTTACATTCCTGGAGGGGTGAACCGTTTCTCTGAGTGGGTAATGGCCAACAAGGGCTACTCAATTAACAAAAATAAAGAAACTGCAGAGTTTCTTCTGAATGGAAAAACGGGACCCGAAGCCGTACACTTCGGATCAGGATGGATAATGAAATTCCGTGAAATTACCATCAATGAAAGAGCATTCTCAGCCAAAATAACAATTAATGAATCAAAGCTATGGCATGAGCGATTAGGGCATATCAACATGGGTTACTTGCAAGAAACTGTAAGACGAGATGCAGTAAGGGGTATTAACAAGGATGCCCTAAATAATGAAGTAAATTGTGAAAACTGTCATTATGGGAAGGAAACAAGAAGCCCATTTGTAAAAGCAGGGAAGCAAAGTTACAAGGTAGGGGAATTCTTACACATTGATTTATCAGGCAAAATAAGTCCACCATCACTCGGTGGAGCCCAGTACTTCTTAGTTATCAAAGATGACATATCCACCTTCCGTCACTTATATTATTTAAGAAATAAAACTGAAGTGACTAAATGTGTAATGACATGCATTGCTTGGGCTGAAAGACAAACAGGCAACCATGTAAAGAAGGTGCGAAGTGACAATGGCACAGAATTTGTCAACCAAGAAATGAAAAACTTCTATGAAAGCAAAGGAATAATTCATGAAACAACGGCACCTTATACACCAGAAAGTAATGGCAAGGTAGAAAGGGATATGCGAAGTCTAAAAGAAGCTGCTAGGACAATGTTAATAGCAAGTAAATTACCAGAAAATCTGTGGGGAGAAGCCCTTGCAACAGCAACATACCTGATGAATAGAACATTGAATTCCAAAAGTGGAAACAAAACAGCATACGAACAGGTGTTCGGTAAGATCCCGTACTTAGGCCATGCTCGTGTGTTTGGGTGTCATGCATATGTTCAGATACTTGAACAGCAGAGGAAAGTGTGGGATGCAAAGTGTAGAAAATTACATTTTGTCGGCTATGATAATACAATGATGAATTATCGGCTCTATGATCCGGAAACAAAAGCGATCATAAGAAGCCGAAATGTTCGTTTTGATGAGATGGCAGAGGAGCTGAGACAGTTAAATCTCAGTTCTATGAGTCAAGAAATTGAAAAAATAGAAATTGATCCAAATGAACATAATAATGAAGAGAATGAAGATGTAGGAGAAGTAAAAGTGGAGAGTGATGATGGGGATGACTCATCTCATGATGAAGATCCATTTTTAGATGCATCAAGTGTGTCCGAAGACACAAATAAAAGCAAAAACAAAGGGTCACGGCATAACGAGAGTACAGCAAGTACCCGAAGTCTTAGAGACAGGTCAAAATTAGTTCCACCTGAAAGATATAAAGCTAATTTTACGAACTATACTCCTACCACTTATGAAGAAGCAATGGAATGTAGTGACAAAGAAAAGTGGGAAGAGGCGATGAAAGAGGAATTTAATAGCCTCATATCGCATGGTACCTGGGACATAGTTAAGGCTCCCAAACATGAAAAAATTCTGGAACCCAAGTGGGTCTACAAAATAAAGGAGGATAACAATGGAAATCCTCTAAGATACAAGGCCCGATTAGTAGTAAAGGGCTACATGCAAAGTTACGGCATAGATTTTTATGAAACCTATGCTGGGGTAACCAGGTATGAGTCAATTAGACTCTTACTACAGTAAGGTTTAAATAAAAACATGCATATCATCCAATTTGATGTGAAAACGGCATTTCTATATGGAACATTAGATGAAACCCTGTATATGCAACAACCAGAAGGGTTAAGAGTAGGAATGCCAAACGAGGTTTGTAAACTTAAGAAAAGTTTATACGGACTCAAGCAGTCCCCTCGTTGCTGGAAAAAGGCTTTAACAGAAGTCTTGCATGAAATGGGTCTACAAGAAACAAAATCAGACCCATGTGTGTATCATAATAAAAATAACACAATCTACATGGCCATTTACGTGGATGATGGTTTGGTGTTGGCAGAGAGAGAAGAAGATATTACTCATCTCATGAAACAAATGAGAGAAAAATTCGAGTTGACTCACTCTGACCCTGACTGCTTTATTTGAATGAAAATCATAAGACAAAAGGGAAGAATGATAATATCGCAGGAACATTACATTCTTAAGTTGTTAGAAAAGTATGACATCAGCAAAGAAGATAGAAGGTTAATTCCAATGAAGCCCAACACAATGCTGATGAAGAGTAAAGAGATTAACGAAGATATTCCATACCGAGAATTAATTGGGTCGTTGTTATTTCTAGCAAGAGTGTCAAGGCCAGATATAATGTATGCCGTTAATAAAATGGCACAGTTCAACTCAGGTTTTAATGAAGAGCATTTTGAACAAGCCAAGCAGATTCTTTATTATTTGAATGAAACAAAGAATACTGCCTTGGTATTTTCTAAATCAAAATTGAAATTGGAAGGCTACACAGATGCAGATTATGCTGGGGACATAAATGACAGGAAGTCAACCTCAGGTTACGCATTCTTTCTTGGTGACAGTCTGATTAACTGGTCATCACAAAAACAGCCAATAGTGACAGTGTCTAGTACTGAATCCGAGTACATAGCACTGTCTACAGCAGCGAAAGAAGGGATTTGGTTACAAACTTTTATTGAAGAACTTGGAATCCCAGACCAAAAGCCAACAACAATTTTTGTTGACAACACAAGTACAATAAACTTGGCTAATAATCCTGTGCTGCATAAAAGAAGCAAGCACATCGATGTTAGGTTTCATCACATCAGGGAGTTAATAGATAAAGGCAGCATTGAATTACAGTACGTGCCTTCAGCGTCTCAGAGAGCTGATATTTTAACAAAACCTTTACCAAACGAAAAGTTCACTAAACAAAAGACAATGTTAGGGCTTCTAATGATAACTGTATTGACCCTGGTGACTGGAACTACAGCATTAAATTTGCAAGAAACAGCGCCAGTAGTCTGGAAGGAGATTAAAAATCCCATCTCAATGGGGTATGATCGTGTCTATATGAAGATAAAACTTCAAAATCCCTGCAGTGTAATGTTGTCAAAAGTGCAAGCTGAGATGGTAAATCCAGCAATTCATATCTTTAATGACATGTACAAAGACATGATAATTACACCGATGAAGAATCTAGGCCCAAACACAATGCCTACAGGACTTAAACGAGTGAAACGTGAACCAGTGACAATTATAATTGGGGCCATTGTGCTGACAGTTGCTACTATTATAGGAATAGGAACGAGCATTCTAGGAATCAGTAAAGCTAACGAAAATACTGATAAGATAGAAATAATAGTTCAGAATCTGAAACTAAGTGAAGATAAAAATGACATAATAAGAAAGCACAATAACCTCACAGACTTGTTGGAAAAATTAAGTTTTAAGCTGAATGATCACATAAACAACACCATTACAACAACTTATTCACTATCATATATCACTACTCAGATGATAATGGGAAAAAGTATCATCAGTGAAGCAACAAAGGATTGGAGGGATGGAATTATGAGTGCAAAGTTACTAGAATACTGGAATGTGACTCTTTCATGTAAGAAGGACTGCCCAATAGAGTTAGGAAGTCCTGTTTCATGTTATTACATGAACGAAAGCGGATATTGGTATCTAACCTTTGATGTACCAATGATAAATCATCAACAAAAAGTGGTCATAGCAGATCCTTTTACTTTGATGATTAAAGACAAAAATCAAACTTGCTCAGTAAAATATGTAGGACCAGAGGTTGGGATAATGGAAACAAATAATAATGAAACTTGCTTCCAACCCATGTACATTCAAAAACCGGCAAGAAAGGAAGTAGTAATACACATAGGGGACTCTTGTAAAAACCCAGCAGCAAACATCCAGAATGATAACTCTGCATACACTATAGAGTGGTGTCGAGCAGAGATGCAAAATGATCAGCTTGCATACGTGCAAGTGAAACATGTTAAAGATATGACATTAATATATTGCCCCTTTAGTTTTGTAGAGCTGCAGGGGATGAACTTAACCTGTCCTGAGTGGCCCTTCATGGTACCAGCTCAAACAACCTCCTTTAAGTTTAATGGTAAGCTGTACAAAGGGACCACAACGCATCTAACAATAAAGGGATCGATGGGGATGACAATGCAAGCAAATATGGCACTCACACCAAAGGTGGACTTGTCATATTTAAAGGAAACATCCATCCACTTCAGGGACGTGAAAGGAAAAAGCAGTGACCTTATGCCTTGGTGGACTTGGACACTGGCTGGGATATCTGTTCTAGCATCAATGGGGATAATAATTTGCCTGAGGAAGATGAAGAAATTCAGAATTCACAAGCAAAAAGGGACCCATATTAGGAAGATAAAAACAAATGCAACCAGAGATGACGAGATGAGGGACACAGTCATCATTGAAGAAGATGCAATTTAACTTTTAAGCATGAAATGAACATACTTAAAGTTTATTGTTTGATGTATAGTTTTATAAATTTATATTATAATATGAAATATTATTGAATGATATACTAATGAATTATAAAATTGAAAATTCGTTTTATTATAAATTATTATGAAACGATATACATTAATGAATGATAAAAATGGAAAATTGGTTTTATTATGATGTAATAATGAATGGTAAAAATTAGATTAAGCGAAGATGTTGTAAAAAGGTTAATCTAATATTAATATATGTAATATGCACAGAAGTATGTATTAAAAGTTTTAGTCTCAATGTGACACTCTAACTGGAACCTGCTCCACTTCATTTAGTAACACTCATAATATATTATAACAGGTCCTTTCACGTATGGCTTCATTTTCAGTGTTGTTTCTCTCCAACAGTTTTGTCTAAGAATGATGACTTTGGATTCCCAAGGGCAAAGGTCAAGAAGAACACTTAACGAAGAAAGTTCCGGAGTTATTTTGCTAGTAGTAACTCAATCACGCAGTATTCAATAAAATTGAAGTATTTTTTTATAAGCTGCAAAAAACTCAAAGTGTCTACTGCTCACTTTTTGGTCCTGACCTCTTGACCCATTAGTATCAACTGAATTAGTTACAAAAATGTGCAGAGCCACGTAGTAAGACAAAAAATGGATGATATTGGAAAAACTTTCTTCCACAAAAACGTTGGATTTCAACACCATATCATTTGTATTATTTGTGTCGAAAGAAAGAAATTGAATTGAAAAAACTATAGGGTTTCGGCACCATGTAGCGGT
>JAQGBU010001680.1:0-11870 GCA_034698605.1 Isotoma decorata | reverse complement strand
GCAGGAATAGGGCTTAATTTGACTATGCTTGGTCTATGGATTTTAGGGCCTTTCATTGTTGGAGTTGGATTCTTACTTGGTTTCTCACCATACGAAGCAATCATACAAGACGCTCTCCCACAAAGCATCGCTGATTCTCCAGCCGTTCAAGCCCTTATTTGGGTAATAGCAGTTGCGCTGTCTCTCATCGGATACTTTGAAGCTGGACGAATGTTCACTTTCATTCCGATTTTCATGCTGATTCCACTTATGTACTACCAAACCTGTATAAAAAGTCTAGAAAAGATCACCAAAGGCTCAGGACCTGAAATCAGCTTTAAAAGCGTTTACCAATACTACCAGGAGCTTAGAATCATCAATATTGCAGCAATGAAATTTGCAAACCCTGAAGCATTTGTAATGGCAGGGATAGCCGCCTCTGGAATCTGCGTTGCAAACTGGTTCACAATTAACATGTACGGCATAATGCCTATGCTTCTGTATCCACTAGGACCAGCATTATCAATTACAGGTTCGGTTGGGGTCATGTTTGCATTACCTCTTGGGATCGACCTGCATGAAAACTCAGGGAAGTTATTGCACAAATGGAAATACACAATTAAACCTGGAAGTAAGTACTGGAGGAAAAAGTTAGATGCTTTGCGAACCATTCGCTTCTACGGGGGTTTAAATGGTTTCAATTTCTTTTTGTTTCAAAATAGCATGAAATGTACGTACTTCTATTTGATTATTGATTACACCATTACACTTCTGCTTTCTGTTCCATCCCCTGAAATATTGGGATCATAAATGGAAAGAATAAAGGGCATCCTAAAACTGTTTATAGATTATAATTTATAATCGTGAAAGAAACGTTGCATCTACTGCCCAACATGCTCACCACACGGTTTTGATAAGACGCACAAAATCGTATCATACACGCTTGACAAGCTTAAGGCTGAGCCCACACCCATTTGAGCTATATGTAGAAACTAAACCGTAAGGTATTAGGTCAGGTTCAATCACAAGAATTCAACACATTTTTCACCTAGTTTACATTTGAATAGAATAAATAAAAATTGTTGACTTGTTGGGTTTCGTCGGACAGATAAAACATTATTTGTGATGCATGAAAATGACTTAATATCATTCGATCATGCCGTCATAATTTATATATATATTTAATTGTAATCAATCATAGTATCATAGATATTCATAACGTTTCATGTTTGTTTCAAGTAATAGGATAGTGATGTTTAGTTTCCAACGATTTGTGTAAAGTGTATTCAGCAATTTGCTAGGTTGTTTTCATTAAGTTTTAGTTTTCAATATTCAGGTGAAACTTCATATCGAAGAGGCATTTTTCCATAGCCAGTCCTTATGAAAAATGGATAAGTTTCTATTACGAACTGATCCTAACTTTATTACGGTATTCGAAATAAAGATTTGTTTCAATCCATCACCGTTTTAACGTTGTTGGCGTTAAGAATTCGTAGAGGTGAGACGTTTTGTCCACCGTGGAGTAAAGTCAGTTCTTCGTACAAGAATTCGTCCCATGAAATCAAAAAATTCTTAAAATCAAATTTGAAGATTTTTATATGGTTGAAACAGCTACCGTAAAACTCGAATTAGAACCCCCGGGGAGTTAATGCTTCAACCCTACAAAATAAGGGGATAGCACATCGGGGAATGGGAGTTACTCCGGGGGAATTTAATGTTTTAAACCAATTTGTTTACAAACTTATTAAAAAAATAGCCTCCATTTTAATATCCCAATCCAACAAATTAATTTCATTGCTTCAGAAACATATAAAAGTGTAAATTGTAATTTTATTAAATATATCAGTACAAAATCACAAGTTAATAAAAATTTTAAAAAAATACGCCGGCACCTCTTCTTTATCACTCTTTCGCCATGTTTCACGGCGTTAAATCGAAATTTGACAAACGCATCATATGAAAGGTAGGCATACAGCCAGGAGTATTGTTGTCTTACTTTCATTACTTGATAGATCACCAGCCAGCCTTACAGGCCAGCCACCAGACCCTCTTGTTTGCACCTAATTTGTTTTGTCCAAAACATATCGGGTCAAGGGGTCAACATAAAAGGTTAATGCTCAACCCTCAACCAGTAGTTACCTATTTTCTTTTGCCTTTTCGATTCATGATTTTCAATTTAAAAAAAAATTACTTCCGGAGTTAAAAATATAGGTAAAAATGATAATAAAAAAACCATAAGTGTAAAATCTATAATTTTAGGAGGAGTTCAGGGGTACTACTTTAAACATGGCTGAGACCAGAGGGGGTTTCTAATTCGAGTTTTACAGTAATAGTTAAATTTACCCTAAACAATAAATAGGATTTTTTTAAATTTAACTTGACACTAATTTTGGAAGATCTAGATTTCAAACTGTTAACGGAACTAAGTAAAACCTGTCCTAAATCATTATATTTTTTTGTGACTTCATAATGACCCCTAAGGATGACCTCCACGCCTTTTTAAAAGTCAGCGTAAAAATATGAAATTTGGCATGGGTGGTCAAAAAAGTATCCTTATATGAATTCTAAGAAAGCTAAGATTTTAAATTAACACGGCAACGCCTGCAAATTCGTAAAAATATCATTTCGTAAATCATCGTTACGCCTAGACTCAGGCTGAATCAAGATGCATAGGAAATATTTTAAGTTTACATCTTTGTTTTGTGTAGGTTTCTAAATTTTGTAGCTACTTGAATTAGGTAAATCACTCAGAAGTTTGGATTGCTTCAATAGCTTTCGGGCACTCTTTTATAAATTTCAACATTTTGGCATTTCCCAACCAGTTTTGTTACATTCTGTCTCATAGACTACTCCATTCATAGTAATTAAAAATTCATTTAACATAAACTTAAGGTCAGTACTCGTTTACGTACATTCAGCATAAGGAAAATAATGTCTTCGAGAAAATAATAAACACAAGAGTTTAAAAAACTTTCAGAATATTCAATATTCATAGTCAGAATACGTGACCCCATAAGCTTATGAAGACATTGCAATTTTAACTATTGTTTCTAGTTCTGATAATATTAAAGCAGAATAACATCAAACAAAAATCGAGTATATAAGATACAGATCATTATGTAAAGTTAAATAAAGCGGAATAAAGTTCGTTATTGTTTCTCTTATATTGTTTTTTATTTATTCATAGATCAGTTGTCAGAGGCTTAACAATATATTCAATTTTTCAATGCAATCAATGTTGCATCTAGTTTAATAATTGAAGGCCATACGACGTTTTGGTATTATATATGCTTTTTACATTCCATATTTTTTTATACCTTCGCTTCCAGGGTAATCGCTTATCTAATGACTTCGAAAATTATGCAGGTACTTTATGACGAACACGAAACCAACCCATTTTTATTCGATCTTCGCCTTGTGTTCAGAAAAATTTTATTTGGAGTAGTCTTTGGCAACCCGCTCCGTGATCTTCAACTTACTCGATAAAGAACTCGCAGGCTGGTAAGGGATTCGAATTCAAAATGTCTACAATTCTAATACGTAAATCCATTGACTTAACATATTTCCTTAATGATCGTTTAAGTACATTTCCAATACAATGGAATTCAAAAACACAGTTATTTTCGTTCGACAAAAGTCACAAAAGTCGAACCTGGTGGTACTTTTGGTCGATTGGGCTTGTGTATTTTTGGGGAATCTTTATGATTGGTGTGGCCTTTGTTCAACAAATACTTCATCCAAGAGCCCAGTTCACCACTTTACATTTATCTTTATGGGCAGTCGTAATGGGGATGGCTGTATTTGTCGTGACTGCATCTTTTGTAGTCATTTTCTTTGGAGAGGAGACCGCAACAACGTACAATGCGTTGGCACTGCATCACATGAAATTGGAAAGAAGTAAGCCCATGTTAAAGTTTTTCAAATTACCTCATCAAATTGCCTGGAAGGGGCATTAGTCTCATTCTACTAGTCTAGTTTTCATCGTCTATGGTTGGAAATCAGTGAGGATGTTTCCTAAATTGTAAACCTTTTGACAATAAAGCCATTATTATTATTCTACTTCAAGATGCCTTGCCTTTGTCACCATCCACTTTTGCTAATAATTAAGTATCTTATGCTGTAACATGCCCAGGAGGAGGTAAAAATTGGGCTGCATCCCTAAAACTG
Organism: Isotoma decorata; assembly: GCA_034698605.1. Taxonomy (NCBI): domain Eukaryota; kingdom Metazoa; phylum Arthropoda; class Collembola; order Entomobryomorpha; family Isotomidae; genus Isotoma; species Isotoma decorata. Next base: position 7,724 of record JAQGBU010001680.1, on the reverse strand, counting down.
TTAACTGAGCTATTTGTTACTTGTATTTTGGAGAGGGTTTTGTAGGTTCACTAGCCCTTACCGTTTTGCTATTGTATTCATAATATCACGAAAAAATGTATGGACGCAAGTTTTAAAGTCAGCCGCAGGTAAACGAACAGACCGTCCAGGATGTGTGTATTCCCCCCCCCCCATCCACAGTGATCGACTCTTTTTCAGTTAAAGCAATATTATTCATCCGATTTTTAATTCTAATTTTCGAAGAGAAAACATTCCAGAATATATTTTCCGTTTGAAAGGTTTCCTTGTATTTAATTCTAAAACTCGGCAGAGATTAGTGTGTACTGAAATAAGCTGGCTACCTGAGCACTACCTTTTCAGTACCGTTTTTAATGACAAAATTTAACATAGGGTAGGCTAGGTCAAGTTCTGTAAGCGTGGCGTTCCTCCTAATTCAGTTTGCTTATTGTGACCTGCTATTCCGATGTTTGTTATCGATAGTCCAAGCAATTCTAAGATCTTTTTTCACTCTTCATAAGTTTCTCTTACCTTTTTTCAGATCACAAATCGAAGCCAAACATTGAAATTCTCTCATAACCCCCTACTTCGACACCTGTTGTCGGCATCGGTGGTCATAAAAGCTGTAAGACTATTTTTGTTTATACGTTTTGCCTTTTGAGCAGTGGCGTAACTAAGCGAGGAAGCGTTCCACGAACTCAAATAAACCAAAAACATATGAAGCACCTATGAAACTATAAATTGAGGGCACCAAGGCAAAGCTTTGGAAAGGCCCTTAGCTACTTAGCTTGGCAAAAGAGGCTGTGTAACCTGAAAACGATCTTCCCTAACTTGTCCAGATATTGGTTTTTAACAGAATTTTAGAATTCTGCAGGTCATCTTCACACTAAACAGTGCCTTCAAGCCTTTCCATGAGTTATTTGTTTTTCAACATTAATTTTTGAGGCTCTTTCGGACTCTAAATACTGCTCACACCAAAAAGCTATCACGAATGAAACACAGCAATTCTAGTAACCATTATACACCACAGGGCCTAGAGCTAGTGTAAAACCAGCTTTTAAGGTTTCAGATATGAATTTTAAAAAATTGAGTTTACCGAAATAAATTGTTGGTTTTTAGATAAAATATTCTTTTTTCTTTGAAACTATAAGTCCCACCTGGAATAGAGTCCACCCGAAACAGAACCTCACTCTTTTTGAAGGGTTGAAATAATAACTCCCCATGGGGTTTTAAATTGAGTTCTAGTTTAACTAAAGTTTTAAAAAAGATATTTCTCAAAATGTCTGCTGTTTGTTCTTGAAAACCTGTTTAGCAATAATTCAATTAACATGGGGGCAGATTTTTCATCCTGAGTTATCATTGACAGAGTCTTCCAGAATTTAATTCCAATGATCCATTGTTTTCGAAATAAACGGTAAATTTTGTATGCTAACAGAAGTCCAAATTTATTGAATGTAAAAAAACTGTTGATCAGCTACTTACTGCAACTTATTCAAAATCATTAACATTGAATGGCCGTGAAAAAATGCTTTTCAATCAGTTTTGATGCATACAACAAATTAATGGCTAACGAGATGCTTTGGTTTGATTTAAGTGGGTAGAAAATCGAGTACATCTAAGCTTTAACAATTGCCCATGTTTAAATTTCATTTCAAATTTTTTAAAAGTCCATAACCCCCAAGGGCACTAAGCCGCCGCCTTGGCTTATTTACGCCACTGCACTGCTTATGGCCTACCGGAAGGTGAAATATTTAGTGTGGCATCCCCTTATATTCAAGAATGAGCAATAAATAATCTTATAGCAATAGAAGAATAGGGGGCTGCTATGAATGGATGATCAGTATTTACTCATTTACTTTAAAATATATTTTTTTTCTCATTTTTGTATGAATTTTACATTAGGTTCTGTAACTACAAAACACAGAAGACATGGCAGTTCTTCTTTAAGAGTAATACCGGCTCAGAAAAGACCCCTTTCTTTCATAATAAAGTTGGATGGAAAAGTGGATAAAACTGGGATCGTACTTAATTTGACTATGCTTTTTCTATGGATTTTGGGTCCTTTCATTGTCGCAGTTGGATTCTTACTTGGTTTCGAACCATTCACAGTAATCATACAAGACGCTCTCCCACAAAGCATCGCTAATTATCCAGCCGTTCAAGCCCTCATTTGGATAGCAGTTGCAATGTCTCTCATCGGATACTGTGAAGGTGGACGAATGTTCACTTTCATTCCGATTTTCATGCTTATTCCGGTTATGTTCTACCACACTTGTATACAAAGTCAGAGGGGCAGTCAAATAGGGCATGACATAAATGCCCAAATGCCCAGGGCGCGGGCATATGTACAACCCTAAATTGAAGTAAATCCTAAACTTGATTTAGCCCGAGCCAGGTATTTTTTTCGAAATTTTGATAAAGATTACCATATATATTTGTGCGTACTGGTGGAGTGTATATAATTGGGATGACGCTTCCTTCCAGCATCTTTAGAACACATATGTCGGTTATCACTAGGGTGAAATTGGACTGAGCATAGGAATTTGGGCGAAAATCCTTTACATACTTCCTGGCGGAGTAGGAAGCGCAAGAAGAAGGCAAGTGCATACAAATGTTGTACAAGAAGAAGAACCCATGTAGTACGTGTAACCTCCCACTCCCGGACCTATGCAAGGGTTAAGAAAGACCACAACAATTGGTAGGTGAAGGTTAAGAAAGGTTTGGACTTGGCCACCTTTAAATAGAAGTCAGAAAATGCCACTTTCCCAGTGATAAAATGCCCCTTTCCCAGTAGCACAATGCTACATGTGCTACATATGCAGCACATGTAACCTCACACTCCCGCACCTATGCAAGGGAGAAAGGGTTGGATTTTGCCAATTATAAATTAAAGTCAGTTCGACTTTTTGTTCAGTCGAACTCTGACCAAGCTGTCCCCATTACCCAAAAGTACTTTTTCTAAGTTCATTTTTGAAGTTTTGTTTTCAAATTTTATTTAAAATAAATTTTGCTTTCAATAATGTCTTCATCTAAAAATATGACGATGTAGACATCAAAAAAAGTTGCTGGAACGGGAATTTCACGATTTTAAGGTTGTTGTAAAATTTTTTCAAACAACATGGAATGTCCGAGATGTTTTTCATAAGGTAAATGTTTTAAAAATTCATTAAAAATATAGTAGACATTTTTACACGGTACGAGAACTTTGAATTAAAATTTTTTATTGTCGAGCTTTCGAATTCAGAACACCGAATCCTTCATCAGGAATAAACTTATAGTTTCACAAAATTGTAAAAAATAAGTTTGAAGTACATCAAGACTAGTTCGAAATTAAAATTACTCAAATAAAATATTACATTGTTAATGGTTACAATTGCTTAGGTTACAATTGCTTGCTAAATATCAGTTTATAAAGGACTTAGTCATTCCTTAAACTACGTAGTACTTCTTTTTGGTTTTAACCGGTTGAAGCGTGTTAATTCTGAACAGTTTTTGTATTTTAATCGACCGTTTAAAAAGTATATTACGTTTGGGTTATTATCATACCTGAGATATTCATTTATTTTTACCTTTTTCATTTTGAAACCGATGTCTACGAAACTTCGGATTTTCATGTTTCAGACAAAATAAAGCTAAATAACGTCAAAATATTTTTCAATATTTTTTAATATTCGAGAAATGCGTAAATATAAATATTTACCTAAATATTTCGGCTAATTTACAAAAAAATGGGTTTTTGAGGATACATTCCCAAATTTTTTACCGAAATTTGAAAAATTGAGGGGCAAAAGTCTTGAAAATTTTTTTTCTTAGTGAAAAAGAGTGTCAAAATTACAAATAAATATTTTACAACAGTATTTCGGGTTTTTTTCATCAAATTAAATTTTTGTACCTCAATATTTCGGGGTTTTTTCATCAAAAATAATTTTTTACGTCAACATTTCGGGGTTTTTTCATCACTAAATAAATATTTTAGGTCAATATTTCGAGGTTTTTTTATCAATAAATAAATAAATATTTTGGGGGTTTTTCATAAATAAATATCTGAGGTCTGGTCATGAGGTTTTATTTGCCTATCATGAAGTTTTATTTACCTGTCATGACGGTTTGTTTACCTGTCATGACGCTTTGTTTACCTGTTATGACGATTTATTTGCCTGTCATGAAGTTTTATTTACCTGTCATGACGGTTTGTCTACCTATCATGACGTTTTATTTACCTGTCATGACGATTTATTTGCCTTTCATGAAGTTTTATTTACCTGTCATGTCGGTTTGTTTACCTACCATGACGTTTTGTGTACCTGTCAGGACGCTTTTTTTACCTGTCATGACGATTTATTAGCCTGTCATAACGTTTTGTTTACCTGTCATGACCTTACAGCGCCCTGCCATGACATTTTATTCACAGTCATGGCATTAGAAGCAACAGTCATGACGTGACATTACAGGTATCAGTCATGACATGACACTAGAAGTAACACTGTTACTTCTAGTGTCATGACATAACATTATAAGCAGAGAGACACGTTCAATCCATAAAGCAGCACACTTCATTTACTTCCTAGAATGAGAAATTGCTGTGCTAACTAACCCGCCATTTTGGAAGTTGGTGTGCCTAGGCACACCAATTTTTGGGGTATTTCAAAGTTAGGAAGCGATCAGTAATTTTGGCTCCCAAAGCCGTATCTTTCGTATATGCTCCTTTTGGTTTTGTGTCAGGGCTTATTAAAAACGGAGGGCCGTTGCATCACCATCCCTTGGCAGGTTATCCAGGGGTTAAAGGTCAAATTCGTAACCCTTCCTCAAGTGTTTCTTCCAGTCCTGTTTGTCGTCTTGTATCTACTAAAACGAACTCCACTCCGTCAGCATCTGCCTTGAAACGACGACCTAATAGTAGTTCCTCATCGCTTTGTGACTGGTCACTAGCCAGTGTCTTAATACCTACTTCACCACAGTAAGTCTAACAAAACGATTTATGCAATTGTTTATGTTTTAAATGTGGAATATATCAGATATTTTGATAGCCTGATAGCCATTTATTTTTCTGGTTGTTTCTGAAATTATTTTCATTGTAAAAGCTATAGTTTGTTTGGCTTTGCTTGTGGAGTGATGCATTTTCATGATTTTTTCGTTTTTATCGAAAGATTCATTAAAAAAAGTTTTCGAAAAATCGGCTAAATACATTAGATACGTGTTATTTGTACAAATAGTATAAAAACCCCATGCCCTTGGCATAAAGTAGTAACTAAACAAGAAGTTTGAGAGCTGCAGAGCTTTATTATTGGAAACCTGTTTTAGGTATTTAGATACTGTGTTTGAAGTTTCAAGGGGTAGGATATTGTTTGGGGATCGCTTAAAAGCGTTTTCTGTGCAAGCGTCTGTCTTTTTAAATTTATGTGTTTTATATTCTGACATTCATGATGTGTCGCATTCCACAAACTGCGGCATAAAAATTGCTACAACTGTTCTCCATGTGTTATGTATGACATGTGCATGCGTTGGGCTTAATGCGTCGCAGCGTTCAACCTGTCAATCTTGCTTTCTTCCATAAATTCTGTGATTGCTTTTCATTTGTTATCACATCAAAAATACAATTGTATGGTAGTATGAATGCTGTATGTAACCTCCCACGCAAAAAAATCTGATGATGAAGATGAGACGAAAATTATTGCCAGAGATTATTCCTTCATCTTCAATAAAAAAGTAGCTCTAAAATTTTTTTCCATATTATCCTCACCTACTAAAACAGAGAGAGGCAGTACTTTAGAGACTTTAGAGAAGAGCAGTAGGTACATAGCAGTGGTAGTGGTAACTAAAGTGCCGCTGTGGAAAGGCGGTAGCTTAAAATACATTTTTGAGGTCGTAGCAACTTGAGCAAAAATTTTAGAGCTGCTTTCTTATTGAAGATTAAGGAATAATCTCTGGAATTACTTTTCGTCTCATCTTCATCATGATAGAGTTTTTTAATGCCAGGTGCACAAATTTTAATGCCAAATACTATTAGAGATAAATCTGGCTCTAAAAGAGTTTTTTGGTTTTCAGAGCTACATATTGCTTGCCCTCAAAATCATGCTTGCGTACTCATCTTAAAATTAGCTATAATTCCTGATTTTCCTAGTGTCACGTATAAGTTAACCTACTAATATTACCATGTAAGGATATAGCATTAGTAAGCTTTAAATGTTGTAACCAAATGAGTTAATAAAGTTAGTTGATGTTTACTACTCTTCCATAAAACATCTTTCCCTCAATTCTTATTATCATTATCATAATTCTCATAATCATCATAATACATTAAGCTTCATCACAATAGACAGGGCGCCCCAATCAGTGAAGCCTTCTCCACACTACGAAAGTATAAAATGTTTCCATTGTTTTTCTGGTTCTTTTACTGGTTTTTAGATTCATTAGTTAGTACACGTATTTTAAGCTAGCTACGCTACGTTTGCTTCTCCAGAAAATGCGCTTTTGTGGTCGTGTGCAGAGATGACCAAAATACATGTATTTGAAAATACATTTATATAAAATACGTATTTAAAATACATTTTTGTATTTTGTATTTTGAGCTTTTCAACTCTTAAAGTATTTAAAATACATATGTATTTTGGGTTCCATATCTTAAAATGTATTTAAAATACATTTGTATTTTGGACAATGCGCTGAAAAATGTATTTTAGTTCAAAATACATTCCAAAATACATTGTTAATGACCAGCTAAGAAAACAGGGGCAAGATTATACTGATTGAATTTTTTTTGTTGGAGAAGCCTTTTTGAGGGAATCTTTACTATTTATTAAAGTTTTCACTTATCTGCTTGATGATAAATAACCTACCCAAAAAATTATAATAATTTTTTTTAAGATTACGCCTGAGTTCAACTGCTTTAATAATTTGACAAAGTTACAAAAACATTCAAAGATCAAAGCAAAATTATCCGGGTCCGGTGAAAAGACCTTTTGATTACTCAAATTAAAATGGTTATTTGCACGACGAGACGCCGATTAAAAGTGATAATAGTTTTAAAATATTACACTGCTAAAAGTGAACAATTTTTTATCACCTATCACAAATCATCTTGTCCAACGCAAATGAAAGTAGTTTTCCTAATGATATTGTTTAAAGACATTAAGTTTTGAAAAATTAATTTCATAATAATGTATTTCAGACAAGCTGGTAAAATGACGAATTCTTGTCTTATAAATCGAATGGGGGTTTTATGTACGTACTTGAAACTAAATTGAATGTACAAGTACAGAGCTTGCTTATTACATGCTGGAATCAGGTTTTTCATGTGATAATTTTAGACCACTTTTCATGCTGATTTATTTTGAACATTAATCATTTCGAATACATTTAAAAAATGTATTTTGAAATATATTTTGAACTGTATTTTGAAGATTAAAATGTATTTAAATACTGTATTTTGTATTTTGTATTTTGGGGTTGGGCTTGATCAAAAATATATTTTGTATTTTTAACTAAAAAATATAATTGTATTTGAAATACATTTGTATTTTGAGTGGTACCTAGTATTTTGTATTTTGTATTTTCAACCAAAGTATTTTGGTCATCTCTGGTCGTGTGTATGCCAAATACTGACTTCTAATTCAGAGGTCAGAGGTCGGTCAGTAAGATTTATGAGCAACTAAGTAATACGGAACAATAGTGCATAAGAAGCACCCCGAGTAAGTGGTAATCCAGGGATGTCATCCCATCCCATAATA
>JAQGBU010001679.1:0-11871 GCA_034698605.1 Isotoma decorata | reverse complement strand
AGTTGTTTGTATTAACGTGCAAAATTTGATATTGGCAAGACATTTTAATAAAGGCAATCAAATCAAATCAAATCAAAGACAGGCAAGATCCAGTCAGAAAGAGAGACAAGTAATACCGTACACAGTGCTTAATTCAGTATTTGTGGGGCCTGGGTTTTAGTGAACCCAGGCTTCATACACTATGGTCAAAATTTCATTCAAATCGGTTGAAGCGTTCTTGAGTTATGGTCAGACCGACGGTCATGTCAAATACTTAAGCCTTTAGACTCGGGCCAAACAGTCCGGAACTTATAGTCTGTCAAATCAACTAAACTAAAAACATTTGCCATGAAGTAGAATTCATAAATAAATTATGAGTAAACTTTGTTATCTAGTCGTTATAATAAGGTTGACTTTTTTAATCTTCTTTATATTAATATTATGGGCTTGACATAAGAATAAGTTTAATGTTTTCAATTTTGAGAAAAGAAGCCACGCAAGCAAAATATAAATTCTTTCATTTTTAATGAATTTTTCATACTATGCATATGTGAAATGAATTTTAATAAATAATACAATAGCAAGATGACACATTTGCCAAAAGTCCACGTATGTTAAAAATTTAATTTGGACAGGTTAAAGCCAGCGTTCATCTTTAGCTGAGGTTAGAGGAAAGAGAAATACAAGCGCCCTATATGCTCGGGTTGGCTAAAACCTTATTAAGTATCGGAGATACTTTATGCGAATGGTAGTGTCGTCCGTCGATCCGTCCATCTGTTAACGCTCTAACTTTCGTATTCGTAGCTATTACAATTGCATTTTCCGTTCTGCCGAACCTCGTTACAGGCGGTTGTCCTTAGTGGAAAACCTAAACTATGGGTATGAGATCCAGGCCCTCCCGTACAGATCCCATAACCCGCACCAGGCGGACTGTTGGTAGTGGAAAAACCTCACGATGAGGAAATAACCATCTGCCAGCCCTGAGAATGGAACCCAGAGCCTTATTCAGACAGTCCTCCACCTTCACCACCCAGCCAAGGCTACCTGGTCACATTCAAACTCGAATGGAAATCAACGAAAACATTTCCAACTTCCTATGGAATCTTTCAAAGGGTGTTTGTAAAAGTGTCCCGGGGTTTCCTCATGGTGGGTGGTCGCCGTACTAATTTTTCTTAAATGATGAAATTTTCCTCTAGGAAGAATCTAGATTCAGCACAGTCCCCGTTATATTTATTTATGTAGACTTACTTGCAATGAAACGTATTGCATCCCCAACCTTTACAACACAACGTTTTAAGAAAGAGTAATGGACTATTTATACTCCGTTCTGAAAATACTTGGGTTCAGTTTGTCTCTCTCTCTCTCTCGATCATCAACTGCAGTTATTGTTCAACAGTTAGTAAATTGCTTCGATAACCATCAAGTTAAAATTACGGAATTCCTGGATATTTGATAAATTGTTTTGTAAAAGTCTTCAATAACGTGGAACAAGCAAATGGTAAATTGTAAGTGGTTTTGTTACATAAATTCTGTCAAAGAACGTTCTTCCCCGTTGGCTTTGTTCTTATTCTTGGTCAATAAACATACATTACCGTAAAACGCGATTTAGAACCCCCCGGTTTAGAGCCCCCCTAAATAACTCCCCAGGTCTGGCGACTGGTCTGAAAAAATAACGTCTCCCCCGAAATATAGCCCCATCCAAAAATATAGTTTAGCGCATAGAGCATAGAAAAAAGTAATTTTAAATAATGGAAACAGAAAATAAAGGTACCAGAGAGTCTACATCTTGTGTACACCCACGTTTTAAGATTTTACATCTAAAATTGTAAGAAATTTTTGATTTTGAAGGCACAAAATATTGGTTTTTTGATAAAATGTTCTTAGATTTTTGCTTTGAAACTATAAGTCCCCCCCGCAATAGAGCCCCATCCTTTTTGGAGGGTTGAAAAAATAACTCCCCATAGGGTTATAAATCGCGTTTTACGGTATAATAAATAACGGTGACCATCTGTTGCGGTTTTGATACCCGGTCCCTGTCTCTCGGTTTTTGATGAGCTCCCCGTTTCTACTTGAAGTTTTTAAATCATACCAACTGCACCTTCAAAAATTTACTAGCATTTTGTATTTTGTGTGTAAATTGCCGTCGGAAACGAGTCAAAAGGCGTTTGCTTCCTCTTAATTAGTGAATAATTCTCTTTTTAGGAACCTAACTTGTAAATTGAGGTTAAGCTATCGAGACCAAAAGCGGTCAGTAGTTCATAGTTATAAAGGTAGTTAGCGACAATTGGAGGAATTTGTTAAGGCATATCTTAGTTAGATTTTTATTCCAATGAAGAAGCGCAACACTTGACCTCTTAACTTTGCAGGTCAAGTAGTTGACCCCTTGGGGCGAAAACCAATCAGTCACCAGCCGTTATTTGAAACGTATCATAATGGAAACGTAAAATTTGGCATATAGTTTACAAATAACAATAACAACAACATTATTATATTCGGCTGAGACAATTAAAAAGGTTCATGTAAATTTATGAATACTTTAAAAGCAACTCTAGTACATCCCTGACACTTCAACTTTACCCATACGTTTCTTCCTCAACTCATCTCGTCGTCTGCCTATAATCCAAGATTATCTGATTGCAATCTGAAAAGCCAAGAATATTATTATGGTTGGTGTGGAGTTTCAACCAGTGGCGTAGGCTGTTCCACTGGCAAATGAATGGCCAAGAACATTATTTTCTTGGTAGACGTTCAACCAGTGGCGTAGGCTGTGCCACTGGCAATCCAAACATATATTGTCAGTAGTCAGTACCGTAGTGTAGTAAAGTTCTGACATAGATTCTACGGCACTATTTTGGGTTCACCGGCGTTTTATTATACGTACTACCAAACTTAATGCGTGGTGGCAAAGATACTGTTTACTGTGACTAAACAGTGCAACCCGGCGGTACGGTACGATTCTATCTTTGTTTACTTCGTTATTAAGTATCGTTAGATACTTTATGGTAACGTTCATGGTGTCCATCTGTCTGTCTGTCCGTCTGAATGGCTAACTTTTGACAGGAATAATATTTTTAAATTCTGTTTCCACATTTGGGCTCCTAGGGTCAAAGGGACGATAAAATTTGTAAAATTGGCAAATCGGCCACACCCCTTAATTTTAATCACAAAAAATTTGAAACAAATTTATGAAATTGTGTTGCATAGTGCCCCGGTCTTTTTAGTGTATGTCTCTTTCACCACAAAGTTTTAATTTTTCTAACGATATCTTCATATATTCATTTGTCATGGCTTATTCAGATATGGGCCTGGCATATGGACATTCATTAATTTATTCATAATTCATAATTCAAAACTTGCTTAATTACAATAGTCCCCAACTAATCTTAAGGCAGAAGATAAAAGGAACGATTACATATCAAAGTGTAGGGTGAATAATGAATGGTTAGGTTGCAAACGTATAAAAATTATTCAACTATTTACAACTTGGAACTTGAAAATGCTCATACCAAAAGGTGCATATGATCTGCTTTGCCTGTTTATATGGAAGGAAAGTCATCCGTAACCTTTAAATCCAATATTAATTTCCTTGTTCTTAAATTATACTATCAATACTATCTAACTTTCCATAGAGTTAAATTTCTTTGGATCTGTTTTCCATTATGGGTACAGGGTCCATAGGTCGCAGGAAATTTTTAATTTTGGCGTGTTTTAAATTGTGATATGCACAAACTTTATGTTAAAATATTTTACAGATTGACGGAACAATCCCGAACCAACATTACAATTTGAATTCGTTTTTTTTAAATAAAAGCTGAAAATGTCGGAAGGACTTAAAAGACTGATGACTGGAGAAGGCGGAGACGGGGAATATTCACTCCTCTCAAACAAACGACTTTGTAACACACATGTTGCTGCCATTCATCACATTAAAGAGGATGAAGTCGAAGAGGAATCTGCACCTAGAATTAACCCTTTATTTGTGCCTGATGTAAGTTACAACTACAAGTCGACAATCACAATTTATGTCTGACAAGTACTTGCAGGCATAGTTGCATAACACTGATGGTAACTCTGACTAGTAACAAGACTCATCAATCTTTGATAAGTCTTTCTAATTATTGACTACGACATATGAACGTAGATAGATGTACTGATTAGTAAAACGCAATAGTAAAGCCCCACTCTCCTATTCTTCCAATGTTAGAGACCCTATCTCCTCATGCTAAACTGGCTTCGAATTTTGCTTTCAAACAATAACTCTCCATGCGGTTCTAAATCGCATTTTACGGTAAATTATCTATTTCGCAAAGATTGTTAATGACTTTAGTTTTAAAAAATGGAGTTTATAGTCCAGATGTACCCTTAGGTTTTACTAGACTTCCACTTTATTAGATCTTAATTCGTAGCTATTACAATTGCATTTTCTGTTCGGCCGAACCTCGTTACAGGCGGTTGTCCTTAGTGGACAACCTAACCTATGGGTATGAGATCCAGGCCGTCCCGTACAGATCCCATAACCCGCATAAGTTAGCTGGTTATTTAAAGCTCATCTGAAAAATAATATAAAACTAAACGTAAATATCGTTAAAATCTTAGGTGAGGCACAGCATAAAGTGAAAAATAAGTTTTTTTATAAAATAAAACTAATGTTTTCGAATTTCCGGACAGATAATTTTCAGACATCAAAGTTACAAGAGAATAAATCAGTGCAGCTAAGAACTGATTCGTTTCTAAAACGTATGCAATAATAATATCTGTTATGCTAACTAATGCTATTTTTATACACTCGTTTAGATTCTCAAAAATGTACTTTCCTTTTTGGATGTGGCCTCATTAAAAGAATGTCGCAAGGTTTCAACTCAGTGGGACGAGGAAGCAAGTCGAATACTTGGTAAAAAGACAGTCGCCCGTACTGGAAAACTGTACCATGCCGTTGAGCCTTTTTTTCGTAAGAAATTTGGCGTCATTCAAAAGGCCTGCAACAAAGGACTTTATGTAAACTTTAAAGTCATGTTTGAATTACTTGAGACTCCCGCCTTCCAGAAATTGCTCCAAAATATTGGGATGAACATAACATTCTTGGAAATATGTGAAATCCAGGGCGGGGACATAAAACTGTTTGTCCAAGAATGTTACAGAATTTTAACAGAATCATGCCAAAACTTGACAACTTTAAATTTGGAATTAATGACAGACAAACGCGATGGGATGGATTCAATAGGTTTGCCAAATTCCATTTTCTAATTTCTGTAGCACGTACACTTTTAAATCATTACAATTTTTGTCCATATGACCGTTAGAGACTTTCTCCCCTTCAAATGGTTTTATAGTAGGTATTCTTGCTAATGTTGCATACATATTCCCGGTTGCGCATATAAATGATACAATGCCCATACACCCATATTTTCAATATTATTTCTCATATTTAAACTAATATTTAGCTTGTAATAGTGCAAATTATCTATCCTAGATTTCTCAAACGAATGACTCTCCCAAAATCGTAGGTTTTACGTTAAAAATTTTAATTTGATTACACATTTCATTTAAAATCCATCCCTTATCTTGAAACCTACGCCTGATTTTTAATGACCTTATGTTAATTGAAGCTGCATGGTCGATTTAGTCGAGAATTGTTTCATATTCTTACTGATTCCGGTCTCATGGCAGTAAGATTAAAAGAGCAGAATTCCAATATTTAATTCATTAGGTAATTCATGGATGATTTTATTTTTTGTAGAGATTTTGCCGTTCAACAATCCCTTAAAAATCACTGCTCTTAGTTTGAGGGGCAATTTTTTCCCAAAAGTAGCAGAATTTTACAGTTCATTAATTAAATCGTGCCCAGGACTTACATCCCTTTATTTAAAACGCCGTTTCGGAGACGCAACCGACTTTTATGGAGTGCTCGAAAAGCTTTCCCAGATGCCATTTGCTACTCGAAAGTTACAATCATTTGGATGAGAAGATTGGGGAGCTCGTAGTGAAATCCTTAATTTCGTTGAAAGGATGCAATTTTCTTCGGAATTAAAAACACTGACGATTGGAAGTTCAATGAATTCATATTCAAACTTCAGGAATGGTTCCAATGAAACAATAACATTTCTCCCGAAACTTTTATCGAATGTCTGCAATCATGTAGAAAATCTGAAATTTTCTGGTGCACACGAAATGATGGATCGGAGGTGAGTCTAATTTTTGTTGCAATAGTAACTTGTTGATTCTACTTTGAATCTAAATCATAATGTTTTTGTACGTCTCCTAAAATGTGTCCAATTTTTAATCCAACGTCACAACATCGATTATCGAAACAAAATTCCAAAACCTGCTGTAATTAGCTACTTTTAGTTATCCCCCTGCGTACATCAACACTCTTTTGGATTACTTTTACTCAAAAAATGCTATATTAAATTTTTCAAGCGATGTTGACGTCGAGAACTGCCCTTGCATGCCGAATGTAAAATTCCTTTCAAATACTAGCTTCAATAATTATGGAGGATTACTCACTCCATCATTCATTTCGGAAGCCTTTCCAAACCTTCGAAAGTACGAAGAGCTAGAACCGCCAGGAATAGTTCGCCGTGACTATTATTCGATTTTTGATGAGAAAAATCTAGAACCATCCATGGCTAAAGTACTTAACGATGACGAGGATGAAGACGATGATGATGATGAGAGTGATGACGATGGGAATTTCGGCATTAAGAGCTTAAATAGGTTGGGTTCGTAAATTTAAACATTTTGTGCTTGCCTTTTTGAATGAAATTCGTGACTTCGTGACAAACCTTTTGGAACAAACGCTTAGCTGATAGCTGATAAAATAAGTGAACAAGTTAAGTGAAGGTTAAAATGTGTTTTAGTTGTTTTCAGAAGAATCGGCGAACCTGCAATTTTGACGAGATACATTGAGTCATACCCAAACCTGGAATATTTAGTGCTCCATATCGCATTTCATTGTCCAACCATGGTCCGAGGCGCTTATATTCGAAGACTTTATTCAAAACATTCGAATCGAGATCCCAAAAAAATAAGCGTCTTTGGAAAATTTGGACTCACTTTTAAGAAAGCCTTTCGCCAAATTGCAAATTTAAAGAATCTAAAGCAATTCACGTATTTTTTTACGTACGACAAAGAGTTTTCTGAATACGATTTATCTAAAAGTCTCCGTTTTATCAAAAATTCAAAGGGTATGACACACTAACACTTTTGAGTTTAAAGTCGTAAAGATTAATTGCATTAGCAACTTGTTGAATTTTTGATTTAAGGGTTACAAGGGTTGACAATTATTTCTTCTGGAAGGTTAAGATGTTTGACTTTCAAGATAATTAAGAAGGGTCTGTACCAACTAGCAGGACTTCCATGCACGCTTCGCTTTTTTCGATTTTACGTAAGTTAGATTCTAATTAATTCTTATTTAGTATTTCTTATATTGAAGACATATGTTAGTGATACTGATACAAGACCGAACCTGATAGGTGTTAAAATTCCAGAAGCAAAAATGGTAATTATATTATGTGTTGAACGTATTTCTCGTTTTGTAGATGGAACCGGAAGAGAAGGCAAAGATGATGAAATTCGCGGAACAAAATAAAATTAATGTGGAATGCTTTGAAGGAGAAACGCCATTTGAATTACCTCATGATAACCTAAATCCAACCTGCTCTTTTGGTGGTACAGTTCTTAAAATTACAAACCCGTTCTGCAGAAATTTCCAACCTGTACCACATCCACTACTAAGAAGTTATCATACGAACCTGGCTTATGAGAATGGCTTTGATAACACCATCGCAAAATTTCCATTATGTGGACAAAAAAGGTGCTATCGTTGTTGAATAAAAAAACAACTATTTTTAAACAACTATTTATACTGCATCCATGAATTACGTGATCTCAACTAATTAACTATTTTTAAATATTTAATAAAACTTGTAAAACCCCTGAAACAGTTTACTCTATTGGTTATTAAGATGATTGAATCATAGCTCATTATCATAATTGGAGGGTCTTGATTATTTTGAAAAATCTAAATGAGGTAACATGCATAATTATTCCTTAAAAGCCTTAAATAGTTCATAATAAATACCTCTTTGATATAAACTGGACTAATTTCTGAAGGACTAATAATGATTTAAGATTGTTTTCAAAACAATGTAAAGTCAACACACAGAAATAGATATATTGGTCATCGTGTTAGCAATGATAAATGCTATTTTACATGCATACCTTTTTCAATCGCATAAACTTTGAAATAAAAAAATGTTCATGACTTTCGGCTGGGACATACCATCGCTAGAGAACTTCAAAGACGTCCAGTTTTCATTGAATCACCCTGTGCTACTACTGGGAATTGACTTGCACTACTTAAAGCAGATTTCTGTGACACCCAAGGAAAATTTTGTGGCCAACTCAACGTTTTTCCACGGTAAAAATACAAGAAATAGACGAGGATTTGGATATTTTTTGCAAAATCTCACAAAAGTCATAGACTGTTTATGAGAAACCATATAGACAACCAATTTTATTTTATTCGTGCAAGTACAACCTGCTGCACTACAACTGTTCTGTTAAGGTGGAAATTTTTTCTCGATCAAATGCAGGATTATACCGAAATTTTACCCGGATTTTCAGTTATACTTATAGTTACTAGTGCGTAGTGCCCATAACCAGGGTTTCGCTTGGTTAAAACCATCCTGGTCAAAACAGTGCCCGAAAGTGCCCTTTGTCCACTTTTTGACCACAGAGTTTTAGTGTCAAAAACGGACAAAATGGTCAAAATTCAACAGGGTACCAAAACACTGTGAAATAGAGAAGCGGAAAATCCAAAAAGCTTTATGAGTCAAAATAAGGAAAAAGTCGATGTTATCTACTCGGACTGTGAGAATGGAAATTGAGTTAATATTTTAAAGACTTTTCGGTCTTCCGGATTCTACTTCTCTCTCATATCAAGTCAATCAGACTTATCTGTAAAATAAATGAAAATCACTGAAGGGTCATAATTCCGTGAAGGAGTTAAAAGTCGTCCAGAAGCTCACGAATATTGCTGAAAAATGGAAGAAGGAAGAAGGAAGTTGGACAAGTAATTTCGGAGGAAACAACCAAAGTACTAGCCAACTGGCCCTTCCGCGTGTCATAAACCAACATTTTCTACCCCAATGTCAGCTTCATATGTTCCTGTGTCAGCGGGAGCTGTTCCTGTGTCAGACGTAGCTGTTCCGTTGATGATAATCAACTTGTGTATTGATGAGATGAGTATTATACGGATGAAATCCTCGACTTTGATTCTGACCTAGTTACCCTTAAGAAATTCAGCAACACCGCTACTATCGTCAATTATTTAAAGAAATCGTCTATTCGGTAGTTAAACTATTATTATATTTATGAGCTTTTCATGTCCGGAATATTAATATGTGGTTTAATTATTATAGGAAAAAGTGAAACAGTCTAATGGTACCTTCGTTACCACCCCTGGCTATTTAAGAATAACAGAACTTTAGGAGTAGAGCTGAAAGAAATCAGTCAGTGTTTATTGGATCCGTTGGGCATTTTTTTTGTCATCACGAAAGTATTATACAGCTACTACAGCGCAATTGGTTTTGCTCCAGGGGATAAGGATACTTTTGACCTTTAATTTACGTTTGTACTAGAAACGGGTCAAGATTAGCATGGGTTTCTTGCAATGTAACTCTTAACTCTTAAAATGCTCGTATTGAATTTTTAAATGGTAGATATCAGTGCGGAAGTAGATGCAGTTTTTATTATAAAAGTCTATATTTTACGTAAGATTTGCGATGAATGAATTGTGCTCAGAAACAAAAGCCAATCAAGCGTACAGATGTTTTCAAAGTGGTTATCTTTTTTGATGTGCTGAAGTTTCAAAAAAATAATAAATTGAATACCGACTTTTTAAACAAATGAGTTATTTATTTTGGCATTTTTTAAAGAAAAAACAGAATCATAAATCATGATCTAACATAAACAGCTGACATTTGAGCGGAAAGAAAATCCGAATACAATTTCCGGTATTCGAATCAAGACGATCGGATGCTGTTGATATTTTACCCAAATGCATGTTCAACTTTGACATTCAAACAATTTACAACTTGGTTTCACATGATTTCGAGTCACTAGCAGTTCTTACACGGCTAAGATTTGCACTCCCAACTGACACAGGAACAATATAACATTGACACGGGAGCAGTTGTCTTAAAAGGTGACAGATAAGAGACTAGGAAGCATCCAACAGAAAATAATTTAAAACTTTCAGAAGGCCGGTGTGACAGTTTAAATTCTCTTTAAAAGTCACAGTATCTAATTTTAAAATATTATTATTGCAAATGTAAACACTGAAAACAAAAAGCTTTTCATGTCTTCAATTTTTAGGCAAAAACGCGCTCTAGTAATTTGCTCCAATGAAATGCATGCATGCATGTATTCAGATTGCCCCAATATCATTTCGTCCATTTTGGTCGTTTTGACCGTTTCAGACGCTTTTGGACGCTTCTGGACAGTGGCCTGGACAAAAATGTTTTGGACGTCCAAAGCGAAACCCTGCCCATAACATAACTACAACTCACGTTTAAATCTTTTAGACCTTGTATGCAGGAACATTATTAGCTCGGTGCAGTAGTAGTGTAGTGTTTTTTTCTTTTTGAAACCATCATGAATACAGAAAGTACATGAAATAATTTAAATAGTTTTTTATCAGTTCTGCAGTAGCAATAATGTTGTTCTTTGCATAAAAACACCCCTTACATTGTACACTAAATGAACTTTTTAAAAACGTTCCTGTGCAACTTGATTTAGCCCAAAGAAGGTAATCAGGTATTTGTCCGAAATTTGGCTTCTTTCATATACAAAGTGTACTTGTAATACCTATGGAAGACAATTTTAGCTTTCGCTTCCAAAAACTGGTAGGGGTTATCGGGTGATCCAATGGGGTCATCTAAATCACAACAAAATAAAATTTGGCTTCAGATTTCATGTAACCTAGCTATTCGTGAACCCCATGCCAATTTTCAGCTTTCTACATCGACTTTCAAAAACCAATTGTCACTTGTCACCCTGTGGGGTCACGCAGATCACAAAAAAAATAAAATTTGGCCTCAGATTTCATGTAACACTCAAGCTGCATTTACTGTTTAAAATCTAAGTTTGCTCTTATTAGATTTTAAACAGTAAATGCAGCTTGGTAACATTGATATTTTTAACCCATTATCTTTCTTCGATGATTTTCAAAAAATAATTTGCATGGCCAGTAGGGGTTTTCAGCATGGGTAACCCCATGGTTACCCAAACTGTCCATCTTCGAACTTGATTCATGCAAATCTTTCAACCGTTCTTGAGTTATTGTCAGACCGACAGACATATCAAATTCATTAGCCATAGGCTTCGGCTAAAAATGTGGTTTCAGTTTCAATATTTGTAATGCTGCTCGTAATTCCACTTTTTCGAAATCGAATCAATTCTCAAAATGAGGTATGGTTTCCAAATGCATGGTTGCAGGTCTAGAAAAGGCAGGAGAATCCTGACCAATGCAGACGGTGGTCACCCTATGTTTATCCTTTAAAACTAAATATAAGTAGGAAAATTTTAATTGAGAAGTGCTTTGTATTACGTAAATTACTTGATGAGTCTTCTCTTTCTTAATGTTTTTTCCGTCTCTAGTTTTACTTACATCATTCATATTCCTGGGCTGCAGCAATTCCAGAAGAGACAATTACAACAATACAAGCCCACCCTACATAAAGCAGTACACAAATATAATGAAGTAAATATTGTATCATAGACTTAGAACATGTCAGAAGTTTCGTCTCATGTCCATGTCCACAGTCTTACCTCTTTTACCACAACACTTATCATTGTTTTAGTTGATATTGTTGAATATTTCAAGATAAT
>JAQGBU010001678.1:0-11874 GCA_034698605.1 Isotoma decorata | reverse complement strand
GTTTCAAAACTTTGCGCATATTGAAGAACTTCTCAGATAATCGAGGTCAAAGTTGACCCAAAACCGGCTATTTTTGGGTAAATATTTATTTTCTCGAGTTTTACTCAACATACGCCAGCCAAACTTTAAAGTTAAGATTGAAAACCCATTTCCCACATAATTTTAAAGTTTGACCCCCTTGACCCTGTTGGGGGGGTCGAACCCCCAAACTAAGGTCAGGAGGTCATGTGACCTATCATTCGAATTGGCTGTTCAAGCCGAATTGAATGATGTATATAATATGTATGTAGAACAAAAAACCTAATTGATAGCGGAATTGGGGTCCCACAGACCACTGTGGACTCCAAAGAAGTTTCGAGTATAAAGCAGGTTTGTTATAAAATGGTATCCATGAATGATAGTTAAAATACGATGAAGGTCTTATGTTACATTTTACATTGTACAGGTAAGAAGAATGCAAAATACAGCAAAGCAGTAGTGGTCTAGTAAATGGTTAACATTGATTATTTTTCTTCTTGTTAATTTATCAGCTCACGCCTTTCATATATATGAGATGACACGGTAGACTTGGGTGCATAAGATTGGAAAGTGATCTTTGAACAATGTGATGGTTGGTAATAATGTAAGGAAGAGTAGTAGTAATATGCGAATTGTGGTTGGTTGATTGTTGCGTTGTGTAACGTAATAAAAGTCAAGTCATTGCCCATGAAGAAGTTATGTAAGGATAAAATTTCGATTCAAATGTCTGTAATGATTAATATCTGTCTTGATTCTTTGTCTAGTAGGGAACTGGAGTGGAATAACACGTTATTGGATGAAACTGTTAGTTTTTTTTGGGTTTGAAACCATGTCACAGAAGTTATTTTGACATTTTGTGGTATTTTCGTCAACTTGTATGACATGCCGTGTGTTAAGGTTCACGGTCAACTTGTTTGCGGTTTTGGATTAATGTCAGAAAGATGAGATTGATTTGGATTACTTTACATCAAACCTTTTTCTCTTTTAAAAATGATTCGTGGTTACATTTATGTCCGGCCGTCAGGGTAGTATTTCAAACTTTTTAGAAAGGGTATGTTCTTTGATGATACTAATAATTTTAAAAGTATCGTTTCCTGATTCAGCTGTAAATAATAGTACTTTAAATCAAATCACTATTATACTAATGGAAAAGTACTTTGGTAATTTGGTCCAGATTTATAGATTGAAAAATGGTACCATCAATTAAAATTTTGTTATTTTAGTAATTTTAAAACTTGACACTAATTCACGTCCATTCCCTGTGCATCACAATCCAATTTTGTTCAAATCAAATCAAAAATGCATATTTTGTGATAAGAAAATATCCCTGATTAAATGGATTATGGAAATCATGATACTTATCCTGCATTTCAGACTACTCTCACTCTACGTAGATTGTTTTGTTGAACGCAAGATAAAATTAATTAACAGGTTATCTGGAAGCTAAGCACTTTGCAGCATACCATACTGTGCTCAGTGTTGAAAAAAGTTTAATTCCTCATTTAATGATGTGACCTGAAAAGTTTCATTCCTTATTCTATGAATGTGACCATTGTGGCCTGACCATCGTTTAAGTATAATAACAATATCTTTAATCATTAGATATTGCAGTTATATTTTAAGTCATTAGCATAACATGCACGCGTACGTTGATGACCTGTAGAATTTTCTTAGATTATTTAAATGAAGACAAAATAATGCTAACTAAAACTTTTCCATACATACCCTTGCCTATTTGCCTAAAAGTCCTCTTTCTTGGATTGAAATTACATTTAGGGGCAAACTGTTCCGTGTTGTTTCTTATAACTTTTACTTTGCTAATATAGATACAACATGGAATCTACAGTCTGGGTGGAAGCTGGGATTGGATACCGAACAAGTTACCGTTGTTAAAGTGTCTACAATTTACAAGAATCATCCGGGAGACAATACTGACTTAGGGATATGATTTCAGAGTTGAAATACCCAGGCATTACTTTGAGAACTGAGATTTCGTTGTAGTCAATTATTATTGAAACCCAATAAAAGGAAATAATCGAATTCTAAAATACCATTCATAAACAAGGTGAAAAGCAACTTTCATTGTTAAGCAAACGAAAGGGGGTGTGGTAATATAATTGTTCGAAGTTGCGTGACTCCTAACATCTATCTTAACTCGTTAATAGATAGGACTCGGCTTGCTAGCTTTTAATTTACGACAGATTTCTGAATATATATAATAATAATATATAATAATAATGCATAATAAGCACATGTGTGCATAACCTATCTCTAAACTGTTCTCAAAATTAAGGTTTCTCAAAACCTTAAGGTACTAATTAGGTATATAATATGAAATTTTGACTACTTTAATAAAAAATTAAAATATCAAAAAATACATCGGAAAACGCTTTAGCAGTAAAGATCGGTTTGTACTAAAACTAAACGAAACTATGAGCTTTTAATTGTATTTAAATTATTTCCATTTTCTATTGTTTACTTATGAATTATTATGTAATTGCGCTGTTTTGATTCTGAATTCATTTTCGATGCAAAAACTATTGACTAAATGAGTAAATGTTCTAATCAGCTTAAATAAATATTTATGGGGAGCTTGAGCCAATAATTTGTTTACTTTTTTAATTGTTTACGATCAAGCTTACACAGAAGTGTCAATTATTTTACTTTGAATCATTGTTATTTTTCATTCTAATTTATGTATGTGAAGTCAAATGCATTTAAAGCCTACAGGTGTGAGCAGGAATAAAATTTGCAGTATTTACAAATGTATCATGTGTGTATTGTATGCCAACCAGGGCATAAATATAATTTAATGTATCCAGTGTTGACCTTAGGAAATGCGCATCTTCTATTTATAACATTAATTTCGCAAGCAATTTTGACCTCAAATCAATATAAAAGGGCAAATGCAGAATAATTTCTCTAAAGACAGTTCATTTTTTGCATTATTGAAATGTAAGAATTTTTTTGCACAGGATTCTGCATCATTCCCAGATTGAAATGGTACTTGTTCTGAATGTAGTTAAAGCTTATTTATTTAATAAATGTAGATTTTATGAAATTTAAATGCAAGTTTAAAGCAGAAAAATGTTAATTTTTACCAAATTAAAGCATAATACAATAATATGTTATGGCTTTTAATATGGAATGTAGAATCTGCTGAATTCTCATAAAATCTTTATACTTTTTAATCATTATAACTTTATCACCAAAGATTTCTATTACATAAATAAAAAAGTTGACAAAAAAACTTGACTATAATGATGATGATATGGTCACGATAAACCAGCAGGTAATTTAGCAACTTATACAACCAACATCAAATTAAGTGTTCTCTGCTAACCTCGCAGGTTCGCGATGTTATGTAAGAAATTATAAAAACCATTAAAGATTTCCTCTCCAAGTTATGTCTATATAGTTAAGTTGGAGGCATAACCAATATTTATTGAGTCTCGTCTACTTTAGGCCAACCTGACCAAAAAACTCTTTAGCATAACTAGTTCAACCCTTCTATTATATTTATTTAGTTAGCTACTTAAATACATTATTTGCACTTTAGAACTTGGTCTGCTGGAAAGTTTGAAAGGGGCTTAGATATAAAATTTAAGTACACGCATAGGTAGAATACTAATATATTATGTGAGATTAAAATCTACACGCTTTAATCTAATCATAACCTCGACGGCTGGAGGTTGCAGAGGGTCTTCTCGATCTAATGTGTGTAAAGGATGAATGTAAAGGATGTAAAGGAATTTACATTTACGTTGTGAATGGATTTTTATTTGTTCATGTACTTGATTCTGATTTAACCGGTAGTCGGCAATAACGTGTTTTGAGTGTGTACAAGACTTATGAATACATGTAATTAATTGTTTCGTAGAAAGTTCTAAGGATAAAAAATGATCTGAACTGAAGGATTATAACCATGAGATAGAGCGAGGAATTTCTTCAAAAGTGTCCTTGTTAAATGCTTTAGAAGATATTTCAAACTTAAGGTGTTACTTTTTTCAACAATGAAGGATTAACAAAGAAAATGTATTTATTTTACATTTACAATTTAAAAAAAATATGTATACTAATATTACAATTTGTTTTTAATATACCAGCATGCATTGTAATGATATAAAGGTATGTGTAAAATACATGTCAAGCAATATAAAACGATTAAGACATAGGTAATGGTAATTTAGTATCTATTTTCAAATCTGAAACCACCTTGACTCGACCATTTTACAGATGTGTCAGGTGTTAATTGAACATTGTAGACAAAGACAAGATACAATCAACTCTAAAGAATTGAGTTTAGTTTGAATTAAATAAAAACTTGTAGTACCATTTTAATCCTATTGCCGTCAATAGTCCTATTGTAAAAAATTTGTACAACATCTTTCGATTTACTTATTAGTGAAAAAGCTCAACTTTACGATATAACCGCACCTTTTTCAGATGATTTTTTATTTATATTATATTTATTCCCATACACGTAGAAATATTTATTTCTATCAATGTTTTAACACATCATTAATTGAATTTAATCGGTTTTTGCTACCTTAAAGATATATCTATTCCTTATTTTTGTGTTAACATTTTTAAAAATTTTCAGTAAAAGATGTCGTAACTTAGAATTTTTTTCTTTTCCCCACTCACTTAACCTTATTTTACAACCCCGTGATCTTTGTTTTCTCGTTATGTCAGAAAATGTTATGTCAGATTTTTCAGCATGTATGTGAGTTTATAGCTTATTCATGTGCACTTAAAGCTTAAAAACTCATTTTATGAAAAATAACATCTTCAGCTATAGAAGATGCAAAACTTCAAGAGAAATATTTAGTACCTCATGAATAATTACACAATTGCATGCTGCACAAAAGCTATCCAGCCTTGCTTGAATTCCTTGACACAAAGCCAAAAATAAATTTAAAATTTAAATTCAAGCTATTTTAAACTAAAACCCACGCAATTCGTGCCGCAGTAAAAGAAACATCAAAAAGGAAAAATTTTGTTGACGTAATATAAATTTGAATTTACGTATGTACTGTATTTGGACGTGCTTTAACGATGCATTTCAACATTAAAACATCAAATGTAACAATTTATGAAAGCCAGATTGATGTTTTATTGTTGTACTGAAATGACTGAAAAAGCCAACAAAGCAGAATTGACGCTTTCACTTAATGATCTACATAACATTAGATTCCCTCGTTTCTTCTCAGTCTGTCTTTAAAGTGCATACAATAAAGCTTTGTAGTAAATCTTAAGAAAGAGGCCATTCTAACGACGAGTAGGCGGAAACAAACTGAAGCTGTGACTTGCTGCATAACTACTCAATTGTAGTAGTAGTGCAATGGCCGAATATTTTATTGTGTCACATTAAATCCCTCCACGACCTCATGAATGACACCCTCTACAACCATTACATTTGCCATAAATCAGGAAACAGGGGATAAAAATTTGGAAATCGACTACATTCTTCGTTTTAAAGGATTTTTCCAAGAAAAATGTTCCGTGTTTTGTATCTAATCATCCATGTATCAAACATTGTTATGCACATGGCATGCTATTATGTTATGAGTAATACCTAAAATAATATAAGAAAACAATGCTGAGATTTGAGTTTTGCGTGATATTTGATTTGGTTCCAACTTCCTACCTACCTATGGTTAGGAATCAAAATGTCTTAGATTTGTTTTGGGTCAACAGGACTGCACTTAAAGTTATCACTACTAGGTTTGATATGGAATTGCTTTGACATTCGTAGAAATTCATAGTAGAAACGTAGTAGTAAGACTGGTAGCGTTAAAAAGATTTCCGTATTATTAAAGGTACTTGGTACATAAAAACACGGAATCGAGTTGACCATTCGAGAAGGTTTGAAACTGGTATTATATAGGGTCAGAGACCACAAATATTTATTTGGTAGAAATCAAATGAAAGTATTTCCTCAAACTTCCGACATTAAAAAGGCTAGGTAACCCACGACTAATTAGTGGTTGAGTAAAAAAACAATAACACTCACCTCAAATCTCAAATACCAGACTAGACGACTTATTATATGAGCTTTCATTTCAGATCGATTGTGGATAGGGGACTGGAAATTCTTGGGTTAACTCTAAATGATTACATATAGCGTGCTGCATAACAATTCCTGAAAGTTAAAAAATTCCTGGAACTCTCTTGTCTTTCCTTCCGATCTGTCTCACCTAAATATGACATGTTGACCTTTAATTTAATTGTTTTGACAGGATTGGTTTCGGTCAAGCCAAGGACTTCAGCCGTTGTGGGTAGATTTTATTAAAGCTGTGAGAAAGTTCTGCAAATCGTGAGAATGATTTTGAAAATGTATCCTTTAAAAGGGCAAACAAATTGGTAAACACGTTTGAAAAAAACAAGATAGTAAACTAAATAAAGTAGAACTAGATCCAAGAAATACCCAATCAGATTTTGAAAAAGAATCCATAAAATAAAACCGTTTCTACTTTCTCAAATCATTTCACCAATGACCTTAACATCAAAAATACTGTTTCAAGTATAAGTTGACAATTTACACCATAGTCCTTACAACAATCTGAAAATTCAGCAACCTTCAATACAATAGGATTGTCTTGTCTTGCCAAATACTCAATGAAAAGTATTACCAAGAAAGAAACTAAATAATTTATATGATAACAAAGTCAATAGTATAGTATGGGTAGCAAAAGGCCCAAACCCGACAGGCATCATCTGCTCTTCGAAAACCAAGTCTATTTTTACATTATTACCAGCATCCAAAATCCCTTACCCAGCTAAATAAGACAATAGCTCATTAATAATTCATACCCTATAAGATGTCCAATCTTCCACGCGAGTAGCAATAACAAAACGGTACGGAGCACATCTCATCTCATCAAGATGTTCGATGTTCTCTATTAGGTATTTTTCGACGTGGGGAAAGCAGGCTTCAGGAATTTATCAGTTTTCTTTTTCATTCTGGAAGCACCCTGGAACCAAAATACCCGGCTACTTATACCAGTACAACTCTTTACACTCTTACAATACATTATATTATTGTGTACCCTGCAGAATACCCTCATGCATGGATGCTTTAAGATAAAAGCAGCCGTTCGTGCAAGAAATGAAATGAATTAGTACAGAAGCCCTTATTATTGACTCGGTTCTACCTAATTCTATGTTAAGTTTTGTAAAGGGCTTTCATCCTATCGTCATGATCATGAGAACAAATTGCACAATTGTATGCTGTGCAAGTTTCATTCTATAGTATATTACATGCTCCCTTAGCAAGAACAAGGGCTGTTTGATAAGAAAGACGTGGGTGGGTGGTGGTGGTGGTGTGGGCTATCTACTATGTATGAGGAGACATGCTGAGTGTTGCATGTCAACTTCAAGAAGTGACTTGCACCAAGCTAGTTTAAACCTCTTATGTCTGACACTTTAGATCGATTTGATATTTCAAATAGGTCTGTATCCTATGCATCAAGTAAGCAATATGCATTCAGCTCATTATCCTGTATTATTGACATTATTTATAATGGATTTTCCAAGAAGTGAGGTGGTCCTTGTAGAAAGAGTATAATCGAAAACGCTTCAACATCAAATAATCTATATTTCATAAAGCCAAAGGCAATAAGAGATACAAAGACTGAATTATTGAAATTCCAATGTTTTTACAATTCATATTTTATTCCATATACACATCAATCAAACAACATGCAGTTGAAGTAATACTTGGAAAAAGTTTCTAGAAAGGAGTCCAATGTATAAATCAACAGACATTTAATCAGACTCAATTTTGAATATAGGTTTGTGCCTGTGCCTATTCTATATTTTAATAACTCTTTACCAAAGTGGTATTTCTGGATTAAAGTCAACCCTACCTAGCAAACTAAAACAGAGTTATGCATCCCAAGGAGTAAAGGGTATTCAAAATAGTACTCCATGCATAAAAGAATATCTGAAGGTATAAAACACAATGATAAAACTGACTTTTTAATTCCAAATGAATTTTAAGTCACATTACGAAGCATGAAAATACTCTCTATATGAGATAACCATTCTAAACTTTTTCTAAACTTTCACCCTTTAAGAGCCGTATTAAAACAGCATAGCATCATCACCTTGAGTAGACTCATCTATATGGGAGAAAGTAGTAAAAGTAGGAAAAATACGTCCTTGGTCAGTGGTAATATAATGGTTTCGAGGCACTTGCAATCATGATGGTGGTGGCAGTGGGTGATAGTAAAGAATATCGACCACTTTCTCTGTACGTCTCCACTTTGCAAAAACTTCCAATGTAGCTTTTACATTTACACTCTTAGTTGAACTAACTGCTACTACTACTACTATAGTATTATACTGCAGCAAAAGTAAACCTCAACCTGCACCTACGTCAGTCAGTGTTTATACCCAACTAACTACTACTACTCTACATACCTAAGACCAAGACCAACCACAGACTTTATACTTGTAGAAATAATATAATGTGTGCTTGTTCGTCCTGCGGTTTTAATGTGCATGGGATGTGATAAGAGAAAAGGTTGTAATGTTACTGTGTATAGAATACCTTGTAAGAATTTCCAAGCTACCCGTATGTATTCATTCACGGGTGGTGGTGGTAAAAAGTCCGGGTAAGAAGGGTATATTACTAGAGGGTAGAATACTTTAGAAGATTCCTTCCCGGGTTTTTAGCGCGTCGGTCGTCTTCGCTTTTTCGTCATCGTATGAACATACCCAACCCGAGGTACACTTATCCCTAGCCAGCCTTTCTTGACTACTTTCTCCAGTAGTAAAAGTCTCAAAGTGAGCCCAACCTTCGTAAACTTTCTTCATTCTGTTTGTATCAGGGGTTGCAGTCAGTCTTACACACTCTGTCAGTAAGGATAGAAGGAAAGGTACCAATTTAACATTACTCACATCCACATATCATCATCATCACTAGTATAAAGGTAGGTTGAGTAACTCTTGACGAATCTCTCGTGGTATTGTATTACTCATCATACTAAACAAGCCTATGTACAATTCGATCTGAGGTAATTGAAGTTACTTGGATTGTAGCAATATATTCCAAAATATTATAAATACGACCTTCATTCAAAACACCAAGTTCATTTTGGAATCAACTTCCGACTAGGAAACAAGCTCGAGTACTATACGAATTTAAACTTCAAATACATATCAAATAACAAAGTACTACTATTACTACATTACGAAAAATACAAAATTAACAAAATTTACAAAGAAAATATTTAAACTATTTGGAGAAAGTATAGGTGAAAGTGAATTCTCAGTGAGTTTTACAAAATTTTGCACATTTCGTTCAAAAAACCAAGTCAGAGAAATTGATACAAATAAAAAATAACTTTTTACGAGAATATCCAGCGTGATTGAGATTTATTGCTTTTACGCATAAAAACAGAAGGAGATCTAGCTTTAATAGCTTAAACGTGGCTTGTGGATCGATTTCAGGAAGAATCAAACATATCTCACGTACGTGTAGCATCTCATCGTAAATCTGCTCTCGGACCTGACTCATTTACTACAAAAGGGGAAAAAGAGATTGCTTGAGGAAACTAAAACTTTAGTCTTTGGCTGATTGACTGACAGACGTCCAGTTTTATTCGAATTTCGAGTGCCATTTTATCACCTTCCTGACACAGGTAAAAACACTCAATACACATTACTACACTAGCTAGATGTAAGCCTGGAGGATTTGTGTGTATTCATGTACTTTTTCCTGTACGCGTTTTTCCTCGAGCTTTATTCGCTCAATTGAACAAATATAGATCTGCAAAAATATTGCATCAAAGCATTTTATTACTTATGGTTTATTCGTAATTAGTTTTTTTAGTCTAAAAAATCGACATTACAGAAGTAGTCAGGGTCATTTTAGAATATAAATTAAAAATTAATACCAAAATGACATAAATTAGGGCATATTAGGGCATATGCATCTTTTTTTTAAATGGGTAAATTTAATAATAGCTGGAAATTAGTACGAACCTTGACTTTCCCTTTTAATGTCATTGCAAAAAAGTGAATTTTTGATTGGAAATGGTAAAAGCTTCCATTTTTTAATATTACACAGAATATTCATATGCTGTACGTAAAGCTATGATATTGGTTGTATAAGAGAAGGGTTAGATTAAGAGTTAGAAAGAATTCTCCAGGATTCAACCATAGTAATAATAATAGGATTTGAAGACACGAGAATTACTAAGCTAAAAAGATAAACATAACGCGATGAAATTTGAGAAGAAATAACATCATACACGAAATACCCGACCCGATTCCCGTTGTGGTTTTGTATTCTCATAACTTTTCGCATGAATTGTACTTAGGCAACGATTCCATAATACTGTGACCTAGATTCGCCTCAATGGCATTGCTACTACCTGCCTCTGCCTTCCTATTTTATTCTATTTCTATCATATCCCTTCATCTAGTGTACATTATGGCATGAGAATTACTTTTTAGTAGGAGTACAAAAGGATAAACGAAGCTTTAGTAACATGAGGAGTAAATAACTTTGAAATTCAAGCAAGAATATAAAATATTCGAAAAGTTTATTCCATATTGGCTTATCTTAATGGAAATTCTGAAGTAATCCTTGAGAATGTATTTTAATGCGAACAATAAGAATGGATTTACTCAAGCTATTTTAAAAGGCTGTGGATTTAAGCATGAGGGGATCTTTAATAAAATTGGTATTTATAAAGAGTACAAAGCGTTTGGAAGGAAAGTAACGTTTTTGATTCATTGATGATTTTTAGAAAAGCAAAAAAGATGAAGTCACTCATGTACACATTAGCGTTGGCGTTGACCCTCAGTGGAGTTTGCCACGGGTGGGGTGGCCTTTTCAACAGATTCAGTCCGGAACTCTTATCAAACCTTGGGGGGTATGGAGGATTCAGTTCCTACAAACTTCAACCTCTTATTAATGTAAGTGCTCTTTTATATTATTTAAGGGGGATATTTACAGGAAAAGATGGATTTGGAATATGTAACAGGAGAGTTTTGAAGCTATTTGGGTATAGAAAATCATTCTGAGAAAAAAATAGAGATGAAAAATATGAATGCTTTTAGCTTATTTTGAGATTTCATTTTACATAAATTACATCGTATTACACAATATGCTAATGGAAACGCATGAATGGTACTTTTACAAATAAGTTTTTGCGTAGTTGATTCATGAATCATTTTCCTATGCAGTTCTAAGCCTTTTTTATAACCTTGGAGAGGATTAGAATTGGCTTTGGAATTTATGTACCTAAGTACAATGCATAGCATTTGCCAAGAGTAAAAGATTTATGTAACTCCACCATGGATTCTCATCCATTTACTTTACTTTTAACTTTTCCCTTAAATCCAAAACTACAATCTGTGAAATTACTTGTCACCCTGGTAGGTGTAAGAGGTTTCTCTACATATTTTCTTATGGGGTTAGGATCAAGAATAAAACTTTTTTTTAGAATGAAACTTTGAGCTTAAAAATGTAAAGTAGAATTGCACAAAAAGAAACGTTCTCATGCATAGCTGACTCTTAAAGAAGGCATACTATGATAGTTTGAATGTATCAAAATTTAGCTTATGTAAAGATATCAGTTTTAATCAAAATTACTTCTACAAAAATTTTAAGTAAACCAAAATCTTCTGCATGGGTTCTAGCCTTTATAAAACTTAAAGATATCATTTAAGTTATGTTATGACTAAGTCACAACCTTTGACAAGTGACGAGGTCATAGACTTAAGATAATAACTTGAGTCGTTATTATGCGAACTTTTTTACACTAACGAGGAGAGTTTTTGGGGTGCGTAGGGCCTATTGGAACGAGTGATAGCTCATTTTAAAGATCTCAATTAGGC
>JAQGBU010001677.1:0-11884 GCA_034698605.1 Isotoma decorata | reverse complement strand
GAACCGGTTTGCATCTGGAGGATAATAAAAGCTGAGGTGAGTATCCAAGTTGCATCATCCCATGTGAATTCTTCTTTACTAATCCCAGTCCCCGTTGTGTTTGTAGAGTTATTACTTTGTTCATCTGAAAAAATCAATTTTTGTTTGAGAACAAAGTAAAAATTGAAAATTTATAGGTGTGCAAGAAGTCTGGAAAGCTATTTCAATATTGAGAAGGGATTATTTACTGAATTTTTCAAAAATTTAATAAAAACTTTATGTTCGGCTCGTTTAAAGATCCATGAATTTAACTTACACGAAGTTATTACTGTTAATGATGGGATATTTTGTAATACCATGCATTTTTTCTAAATTTCTTGTATTTTATAGGTTAACTTGCAAAAATAGCATGGAAAAATATTTTTGTACTTATTTTATTGAGTAATTGATAACTATAAAGTTATTTACGCAATTAGTAATAAATGTTTTAAAGACTTACTAATGTTTTCCATAACATATTCTTGTCCTAGACTGTACGTACGATAGTTGGTTTTTTGTCAAAATATTTTTTTTATTTTTTTTATTTCTCAAGCCTGAAAAATTTTTCCTTCTGTAGTTAAATTGTTTTCATAAATTTATATTTTTCTTGTTTTTGTGCTGAATAAAGTTGGACGCATTTGAATCCAAGTTTTGAGTTTAAAAAAGTCTATTTAGCTTTTATGAAGCTTAACAAGATAGAGACATTTTGAATATAAATGTTTTGTGTTATTACAGTAAAGTAGATTGAAATGGTTTGATTGTTAAAAGACAAAAGTGATGAGAAGAATTGGTTGGAACTGAAAAAGAAAACTGTGAATTCGTAGAATAAAACAGAGAGTCTGAGTCAATTTTGTAGCTAACTATAGGACTTTCTATAGGAATTCTAGCACTTTTCATATGGCTTGTTTAAAATTTACTAATACTAACGACTTGAGAATGAAGTAATATGGTTGATTTTAGTGGATCAAAATAGCATACAAGTCATATAACTCTATATTTCCTATGTAATACGATAAAAAAGTATAATTTCTAAAAGGTTTTACCATTGGTTATATAAAATGAACTTTGTACTAATCGCAAATTAATATTTTAGTGTTTAAGAGTGCAGTACTATACTACTTTCACGGTCACCCTTGATACTTAACTATATGTGTATTTGCTTTTCTTCCAGTTTTATCCTAAAACATTTTAGCAAAAGTCCGATTGCATTCTTCTTGTAAAGTCTCTTCAATTAAAAATGAAACGGTTGTCAAAGACCGTTTAGGGTCTTGGAGCTTTTGAGAATAGCTTAGGGAGCAAATACGTCTGCACAATAATATTCATACCATACCGTAACATTTTATTTATATTAAGGATATTCTAAGGTTAGAAATGTAATAGGTAGGTTTCAAAATCGATATAAAAATTGAACTTAAGGGAGAAATTAAACTTAATCATTTAAGTTCATTTCAAAGTTGAAAGGCTTTGTTTAAAGATTTTGTCAACAGTAGTAAAACATTTCCTTCTGTGCTATAACCACCTTCCCAAACTTATATTTAAGAGTAGGAGAAAGAAAGAATAGATCCTAAATCTGGTTTTACGGTACTTGTCAAATTGCTATACATTTACTTTACCTGACCTCATTATCAACTTGATCATCACAGTCATTTTCAATGCAAATGAGGGAGTTTAACCTAATTTAGAATATGTGGGTTAGGGTTGAGCATCATATTGGGGAAAATACTTATTTTAAATTAATCGAGTGGCCTTGATCGCGATTATTTTGATGAAAATAACTTGAAAGAAATATTAGGTTCTGGTTTATTAAGTATCGTTAGATACTTTATGTGAACGTTCATGGTGTCCGTCTGTCTGTCTGTCGGTCTAAATGGCTAACTTTTGACAGGAATAATATTTTTTAATTCTGTTTTCACATTTGGGTTCCTAGGGACGATAAAGTTTGTAAAATTGGGCAAATCGGCCGCACTCCCTAATTTTAATCACAAAAAAATTGAAATTTTTTTATGAAATTGTGTTGCATAGTGCCCCGTATGTGAACGTTCATGGTGTCTGTCTGTCCGTCTGTCTGTCCATCTGTCTTTCTGTCTGAATGGCTAACTTTTGACAGGAATAATATTTTTCTGAACAGTTGAACACCATGACCGTCATTTTCAAACTTTCAACAGAACGTTTTCGATTTCATAAAGATAATCTAACGATACTTTCATATATCCGTTTGTCATGGTTTATTTTTGTTCTGAATTAGGGGCAGTTGACAGACATCTTATAAAATATAGGGTTTACTTTGGACACCTATTCAAATGATGAAGTTCTGTTTAAAGCAAGTTGGGAAATTATTAATATTATATTATATGTATAATATTTAAATTAGTTGAGTTCACGGAATTTATGGAAGTGTTGGTGCTGGAATACATATTTATTAGCCTGAGCTTTCGACTTTTTATCCAATTGCCTTTTTCAGAGAAGAAAAATTATTTTACAAGGAAAATCTTTGAAAACAGTAAAAAATTGTAATATTATTTTTATTGTATGGAAGACACTTTACATTCTTTAACAAACTGCTTACGTATTTGTTAACAGTTGTGTTGTAACACAAACGGGTCGTATTTTTTAATTTTCATTTATGGCTTTGAGTTGTCTTCATTATTCTTCTGCAGTATTCATTACTGACTGCAGATTTAAAAAAAATGAACCCAGATTCCCATGGTACTTGATGCAGATGAGGAATAAATTGAGTAGTATTATGTATAGCAGCTTGAGTTAAGTTATCAGATAAGTTAGAATGAGGTATTACGTCAATTGAAATACTAGAATGAACTGGTGTTCGGTTATATAATGTACTTTTTCTATTAGCCAGGTATCAATCAGATTTATTGGCAAAGACATTGTAAGTATGTCTACTTGTACAGCTAAACCCGTATTATGCTCAAAATATATATACAATTCGTCAAAAAAAATGCTTTTATAATGTCAATCGTACCCACTCGTACCTCAATAATTTGAATGATTGAGTTCAATTCAAAATAAACAATCCTGATTTTATATGCTTACTGCTATTCTGCTTTTTCAATTAAATTGCTTACATTTATTAACTTATTCATTAATAAATTGAATGTATGTACATGTATGTACGTGTATATACGTGTACATACACGTATTACAATATTATACCAAAATAGAACCATATTTTTAGGACAGAAGACGTTGTCAAATTCTAAAGAATTTGTGGATTTTCAAGAAAAACAGCCAGTGTATTTTATTTTTCTAGGGGTCACGTTGTGGACTATGGCTTTTTAGAAGGCCCTTTTGTCCACCTGAGCTCTTGCTAAGACTAAGGTCACAAACGCTAGTCCCTGCAAATCGTAACTCGAATTCAGTCACCATCCAATCTTGTTCCTTTTTCAATAAGGAAATAAGTCGACAAAGATGGGCCTTGAGGTGCTTCGGCAAACCTGCTGAACTTATTGTATTCCAACCTTTTAAATACATTGATGGCCAATTCGAGTTCTTATTCAACATACCTGATACTTTTTATCGTCCACGTTAGTTACCATCAAGATAGCTAATAATAAGTGTCAAAATTGTTAACGAACCAGAGCCTTCTCAAGGTTATAATAATATCTACATAATTTCCGTTTTTTCCTATTTTCATCATGTAATGCAGATAAGCAAGACTTTTAATTCGCTGAGTCTTCTTTTATAGTTTTTCTCCAGTTGCGACCACATTAGATCAAGGTTGTGCCAGTATTTATTTACAGATTACAGGTCATGTAATACGTAAAATAGAACCTCCAGGCTTCATATTCAAGTTAAATGTGACTTATCTATATATGCAATTCCATGGAATGTATTAAGAATGTTCCAAGATATCTTGGGAAACATAGGTGGGCAAATATATTGTATTTTTGTATTGTTTATACATTGTGACACAAACGGACACACGCCAAGATAGTAACAGTAGTGTCGTATTCGTTATTATTGTTTATTCGTAAATGTAATTTATTCTGATTGACATCTTTAGATTACAATGCAGATAAGCCATGTCAAGATTGCATAGTTACCTTTTTTGATTTTTATCAGGCCTGTTCATATACTATTGACTTCCGAGGTTTTTTTCGACATTAGGGATTCGACAAGCTCCCCGCAATAATTTTTATTTAGCCTCCTACTGTTTCTAACCTCTATTGAAACTTCCCGTAGAACAGTTTAAAATACGCTTTGTTCTTAGCTCTTAATTAGAGCAAGCAATTAAAAGTAAGCAATAAAATTAAATATCACACACGAAAGACTAAAGTAATGTTCCAATAGATTCAGTTCTCATGCCGTGTTAAGATTAGATTAATTGTTCTGATTAACCGGGCACCACAACCAAAACCAGTTGGTTTTCATGGGAAGAAAACGAGCTAAAATGCCACGAATACATGTTACATGTTACATTGTATTTTCTAAATATTTTACAGCTCTCCATAAGAGACAGAAGACAAGTACGTCATAGCCTGACGTGTACTATTAAAATATAAGGGATTTTTTCCAATGCAATTGTGTATACTTATATTGCCCACAGACCACTAGATGAAGGCTGGAGACCTTAACATTTTATAATCAAGAATTTCAAAAATGTTTAAATTTTTAGTATTAAAATTACAAATTTTTCAATTTTTGATTCCCTGTGTCTGCTATATGCTATCCTGCAAGTAAATGTCATGAAGTGTTCGATTTCATAAATGCAATTTCTGTAAACGATACTTTCATTTGTCTATCCGTCGTGACTAATTGTTTTTGGATTCCTGGGCAAAAATGATGAGAATTACAGAGCTTGAAAAATAATTTGTAATAATAATGCATTATTATTACGCAATAATGTACAACTAGTTCCTTTAAAGTGGTTTTGTTTTAAAGCATGTGCATATTTTTGATCCTGATTTTTTATTGAATTTTTCTAAATGCAGCATAATATTTACAAGCAATTGCAATTAAAGTATTAAAGTACAGATGGAAAGAGATAAAAGGGAAGGAATCTGCATACACGAAATGCTTTTATTCTATTGGGTTTCACTTGCATGTTAAATTCAGATTGACTTGTATAACTTGCATTTTTTTACCTTTGTTCAACTAAGGAAATAAGAAGCAACCAGGTTTTCCTTGAAGTCTGAAAGTAGTTGGAATCCACACTTGGAGCAGTTAGAGTATCCGTAATTTCTTAGCTAGTCGTTTTTTCGACTTTTTGAGAGGTTTTGACTTCCTTGGAACTAAATTTTTTTAAATTTCAAAATGAATAATCCTTTCCTAGTAATTTTTCTTGGGGTTTCTTTAATCTCAATATTTGAGTTCCAAATTTCCCATGCGGCGGTTACTACTGAGCAAGATTTGACAGTGTCATCTTTGCAGAAAGCTATTTTGGACAAAGTAAGTAGTGTTTTAAAGATTAAATTAAAGTGTGTTTTTAGGCTTTCGGTGTTCATTTGGAGTGTTTTTGTGAAGCTAGTTACAGTAGTTTATTTAAAAGTAAAAAAAATTAACTTATTGTGCCTTTTAGTTCAAAAGCCGGGTAGTACCAAGACTTCCACATGATTATATGAAAACGGATATCTACCTTATTCGATGGCTGAGAGGTTTCAAATTTTTATTTTGTGTAGAAAAATAATATTTTCATCTCTAGGTTATTTAAAATCTGACCAAGATTTGTTATTTTACAGCAAGAGACTTTGATATTACTGAAGCTGAAAATGCCCTGTTCAAGGTAATAATAGCAACGAAATTAAAACTCGGTTGTAAAAACATTTAGTTTCGGGCTTGAAAAATAATATAATGTGTTTTGTTGATCTATTTGAATTGAAACTGGAAGAACTTGAAATGGAGAGTAGAAAATAGGATAGATGATCTGGATCAAGAATTTCAGAAAGATATTTCTTATTTTAAAAAAGGTTTTGGATACTCAGTAGACAGCGTGGATAACCGTGGACAACCATGTAAGCTAGGAATTTTTGTTTCTTATTTAATACCGAAATCTATAAGCAATTCACACCAAAGACGGTCTTAGTTCAGGCCTAATTCTAAAACAAATTGAAGCATAAATTGTATTTCAAATAATTTTGATACCTAAATAAACTTAAGTCATGATTGTGTCATTTAGTTGTAAAAGTTAGCTGAAAAATGAGAAAAGGTAAAGTTGTATTAAAATCATATTACCTTAATTGACTTACTCACTTACTAATTACCTTACCTAGGTTTTTATATTTTTATCCTTTTAAAATAAAAATAATGCAATGATTCCGACAGAAAAGCTTGTCCTTGGAGTGTGTACATCATGTTTACTTCATTTTAATTCTGAGCGTTGTTTACAGTGAAAAACAAACAAAAAATGTGTCAACATCGGTACATTCTTTTACTTTTATTTATAAAACTTGTTTGTCCAACTGGTAATTGTGAACAGGCCCTTTCCTAAGTAAATCATTGAGTCATTTAAACTAAAATAATAAGGATAAATAATGTTAAAGGTAAATCAAAAAATGATATAATGAGGAAAATAATGATTGTTTGCATAATAACTTGGGAGGAGTATGCTAATTAGGATTCATTGGTTAAAAATTAAAACTAGATTTACTCTTAATATTAACATTAACTAAGTTAACATTAACTAAGCCCTAAGTTAACAAAAAATGTGTTGGTTCTTCAAGTGTTAATAGTACAGCAAGACAAATGGGATGTTCGTAACGCAATTGTAACAGGACGAAGGGAGAGATTAATCTTATGGATGGTAAAAATGCTTGAGGATGCCACCAAGAAAGTTCGAGAGCAACAAGAAAAAGGACTAAATGTTACTAGATGGTCTATGGTTAATACTTTAGAAAATTTTAATTTAGTTGAATCAGGATGCATTCAATGTTTAACTGTTTTCATTGCTTTTGTTAATAATTACGAAGAACATTATCCAAACATGATGGACCAACTTATACTTGTGAATAGTAAGTGTAGATTTTGTATATATTATTAGATTTAAAGAATTACGGGATTTTTAGAAAACATTTAAAATTCCTTGTTTTGCTTTTTGTTTTAGCTCCAGGTATATTTGACACAGTTTTAAGGCTCATTCGACCATTAATGACACCTGGGACGAGACAAGCCTTAAGGTTAATGGGAACTAATAAGAGAGAATGGCAAGCTGAATTACTTCAAGAAATACCAAGGGACCAATTACCTCGGGAATTGGGAGGGACTAAAGTTGATGAAGATAATGATAATGAAACTTTTTATTGAAATAGACCACATAGCATAGGGTCAAGTGTCTAAATTTTATTTAAAAGGATTAGAGGAAGATTGATTGAAAAACGGGTGAATTATTAAACTGAGAAAATGTTCAAAGTTAAGTTTACTCGAAATTCTGGATGAATATTATAAGTTAAAAAATATTTAGTTACAAAATAATTATAATATATGTTTTAAGTTATTCACTGATTCAATGTGTTAGTTCTGGATGTGATTTTTAATATTTGAAAAGTAAATTAAGTTAAAAATTGAAAAGTTTTAGATTCTTCATTTTATTTTTACGTTAAAATGTGTGTGTTTTCGAAAATTCTATACCTAGATTAAAGGAAAGTTTTTATGAGGCTTATTGAAATACATGGTTTTAGTTTTTAGAAACATGAGAAAATATAGTATTAGAGTCACACGAGCTTGATATTTATTTCAAGTGCAAGGTTAAAGAAAGACCATAGTACATAATGTTAAACTATTAGATCTATAGCTTAGGGAATGCACGCACCCTTAAGTCAACATTCCAATCTCCATTACTTTTTCCACACGCAATCAACCCCTTCTCCAGATTCAATAATATTATCCAGAATCCAAATGCAATAAAAAAAATAATCTCCAGCAGCACTCAATCTCTCAAGCTGTTTAGAGTTACAAAAAACAATAATGATAGTATTATTGTTATAAACCAAGAGTGCAAGTGTATGCAATGAAACAAATAGTGTATGATATTTAATCACATAAAGAGATAGAAGATAGGGTTGAAGTGTATAGTCACCATTGCTTTCAATAAGGTGACCGTAATTCTGGATAAAAACACCCGATCATGGACACATCTGGTCAACTGGAGGAATTCTTTTGGGCCAAAAAAGGATTATGAAAATAAAATCTAGACATAGTGGGTAGGGATGGTCACCCTATATGGCTTTACGCATATAATGCATCTGTATTTAATGAAAGGGTTGAAGTTGCATCTAGATGCATTATTTTTTAAAAGTACAAGATATACATTTTATTATTTTTATTGTATTTTTTACATGATGATGTACAGGGAAGGCAGGTTATGATTAAACTTGAGACTTGACTTGAAACAAAGCAGAGTTTAAAGGTATTCGGAAATATATGAACCCTGTGGGGTTTTTTAATGAGCTTGATGACCGAAAAAAATATAGAGAGATGCCAAGAGGATTCTCTACCCTGTTGGTACAGTCAATTTTCAGTCACCCTTTGGCTTCCAGTGGATTTAAAACCCTTCCAGTGTACTTTAAAAACTAAGTAACTCTTTGAAGGCTCTTAAACTAGAATAGAATAAACCATTTGAAGCCTGAAAAACTGAGAAAGCCAAAATGCTTTTGAAAATTACTTTATTGCATCTGCTTTGGGTAAAAATATGAATACCTATTTGATTAAACGTTAATCATCTCATTTGATAAAATATTTAATACAATTATTTGAAATTACAATAAAACATTAGGTGGTGGCCATATCTCTGTCACTTTTTGAAACAAGTGAAACGATCCCTATCTTCTGGGGACGGTCATACCCTCATTATCCAGCGTTGTCAATGTCACGTCCTGTAAGTACAGCTCATTACATCCGACCTGTCATGGCTCAACCTGTGGTCCATCATCATCACCACATCCAAACTGCTATGGGCACTCGACCACACCCACCCATTGTTGGGTAATATTCATAAACATTAATTTGTTAAAATCATCTAATGCTAAGGGTATGAACACTATAAGGAATTTTTAAGAAAAAAATGTTTACTTTATGTAAAATATAGAGCTCATCATCGTACAATTCATCACAACCACAGAGGAACTTATCATCATGGTTGAATTGAAATTGCGTATGAAAAAAGTGTGCAAAAGCAATTGAAACATTTCAAATGGATTTTAATTTTAAAACTTCTTGCTACATAATCTTTTGGTGTGTGGGATCGGATAGCACAATAGAACTAATTAGAACACATACATGATACATACATTGTCTTTTTACGTTTTTTATTAAATGCATTTAAATTAACGTTTATTTATTGTCTTATTCTTAAAATATTAATGTAAAAATGAATTTGTTTCTGTTGTAATTTTGACAAATGAATTAAAGTTTGGTAGAATAAAATATGACTTTTTTTAAAATTTCTTAAAGTATATTCTATTAATCTATACTAATATTTTCTACTTGTTGAATAATAAACAAAAGTTGAGATTTTTTGAGAGGAAAGATGCAGTGAATGGGGTAAAGTGAAAGTGGAAGAGGTAGCAGGTAGGTAGAAATGAAGTGAACCTGATGAATGAGCGGTCCATGTGCACACGCATTTCATTTCATAAAACCATAATATTTACTCTATAGACCATTACCTATTACTACAGGTTAGTACATTAATTCAGAGTAATTTCTGACGGACAAGACAGAATACATATTAATAAAACCATCTTGTTAGATGGATGGGATTGAGTTGACTCCAGTCAGTCCAGTCCCATCTTATCTTTAGAACATAGAACGGAAGAGCTCTATAGAAATTTTTAGAGTAAGAATAAAAGTGTAAAATATTTATTTTTTGGGTTGTTGGATTTGATTAAAAATTTGACGTCAATTAATCTGTTGGAGTTTGGGAAAAAACGTTTTAAACTAATTAATTGTAAACAGGAGTTAATATTAGTATTTTAATATTGTGTATTTGTGTATTAAGGTTTTTGTGTTGAAGTGAAAGTGCACCATCAACCATGTAGTGAGTGAATTTATTATTATGTTTTATTTAATATGTAATGATATGTAATAATATGCTTTATTTAAAAATATGTTTAATTTTAATTATATTGTGTATTGGAGGCCGGAGGTAACAGGATTAAAAGGGAGTATGAAGAAATAAGGGAGAGATGGCCATTTACCCGTGTATAGTGCCCACCTGTCCGAATTCGGACCCAAGTTCTAAGGGTATTTTCCGTGAAACCATTACAGCTTTTAGTTTTCCCAATGATAAAGAAAGGTGAGTATCGAAAGGGATAAGATGGATTGAACTTATTTCATATTTGAAACTAGGTAGTTCATAGTTTGTAGTTAAATAACTGATAACATTTATAAGATTAAAAATCTTGCATCGTAGATTGTAGCAGCTTGCTTTGTGTAAGTTCAGTGTGTGTAGGTGTAGGCTGTAGTTGTACATTATAAATTTTGGAAAATATATTTTTTTATTGTTTTTACATTTTCTATAGATATGACTTGTGGTGTGAACGGATTGGCATTAAAGTCCCTTTCGAAGAGAGAAAAGTGATCAAAATTTGTCAAAATCATTTTGCAGACTCAATGTTCACTTCAAGGAATAAGATCCGATTGATCAGAAATGCGCTTCCAAGTTCAGATAAATGTTTAGCATCGGACAAAGGGAAAAAAGTTCAACGCTCTACTCAGCGTTCTTACAAGCGTCTGGCTCCACGACCAAGATCTATACGGCCGGCGTGGGACCCTTCACTTCCACAGTTACAACTACAACCCTTGTTGTTAGCATCTGAACAAACGCAACCCTTATTGCAATCTTTCTCACAACAACCCTTGATTCAGCCTATTTTATCGCCACCCTTGATTCAGCCTATTTTATCCCCACCCTTGATTCAGCCTATTTTTTCGCCACCCTTGATTCAGCCTATTTTTTCGCCACCCTTGATTCAGCCTATTTTATCCCCACCCTTGGTTCGGCCTATTTCATCGCAACCCATTTTAAGTTCTGTGATATCCCAACCCTTGATAAAACCACCGTTACCTCAACTTGTGCTACAAGGAGTACCCCAAGGGCAGCCTCAACGGCTGAAACTAGTTCTAGAACGAGTTGAAACTCCACATTCGCAACCTGTGCTACAGTCGCAAACACAGCGGGTGAAATTACATCTGGAGAGAGTTGAGTCTCTAGAAGTTACAACGCTAGTTCAACGCCATCCTGTTCCGCAAGTTATACCGTGTCAGCGTTGGCCAAACGTTGCAGAACCCCTGCAACATTGTCATTTTCCGCAACGCTTGCTACAACCACCTCAGGTTTTATGCCCGCAAATCCTGTTACTGCCTCCATTTCCGCACCCACTGTTACAGTTACAACCTCCAATTCCACAACCTCCGCCACAGATCATACAAACACCAAGACCAGATACCCTGGGAAAGGGACTACAGTCTTCACAAACTGAAACTTCTGACTTAAACCTTAATACTCCTATTTCTCCTAGTGTCAAAGAAACCGGTGAGGAAATTGTCTATAAGGCACTATAACGAAATTCACTATTAATTAGCATTTTTAAAGTATCTTATGAAAAGGTTTTCTTACAATTTTTCAGGGGAAAAATCAAATCTGCTGAAGCTAAAAGAAACAGATATAGTGGACTTGGACAAACTTGAAGAGAAAGCACAACACAAACCAGATATAATATTAGGGAAAAGAAAGAATAAGGACCGTTCGTCGACAGATTCAAACTTACAAAATGGTCTTACAACAGAGTTCCTTACTGCAGGAAATCTTAACACAGAATCAACATCACATTCTGAAGTCCATGATTTAGGTTCACCACCACCACCCAAGCAGATAATGTCTAGAAGAACTGTTATAGTGGAGAACCCGTGTATCAAA
>JAQGBU010001676.1:0-11885 GCA_034698605.1 Isotoma decorata | reverse complement strand
AATTGGGACGGAGAAGAGACAGAAAAGTACTCTGGAGTGTCTTCAAAATTACATGTTTCTATACAGACATGCAGTTTACTTTTTTCGTCGGCCAAAATTGGTATTTTTTCTCACTGGTTACGATAGAGTTCTAAGAAAAAATGAATATTCTTAACATGGGGTGTGGATCCAATTTACATCTGGTTTATAGATTTACAGTAGTCTGATCTATTTAAAAAATTAAAATCTTCTACAATCACGTAGTCACACTTGGTCAAAGTTGGTCTTGTTTTCAATTTTCCTCTAGAGCGCTATATTAAAAACTGTCTCTGCAAAAACTTTCATTTCTTTCCTGCTCTCAATTAAATGAGTACAGTTAACTGTAAGAGCAGGTTGA
Organism: Isotoma decorata; assembly: GCA_034698605.1. Classification (NCBI taxonomy): domain Eukaryota; kingdom Metazoa; phylum Arthropoda; class Collembola; order Entomobryomorpha; family Isotomidae; genus Isotoma; species Isotoma decorata. Next base: position 11,509 of record JAQGBU010001676.1, on the reverse strand, counting down.
AGACTTTAGGAAAAACAAAGAAGGTAAATAGGGCTGAAATATTCTTCGTATTTAAACCCGAAAGCTACTAATTCAAAATTAAAATTACAAATACTGTCAAAATTAAGAGCGTCAGATTGGAAAAAAACCCAAAATGAACCTCGCAAACTGCAAAAAGACTTTTGGATTATAAAATGAGGGTTTCATTCATTAAAGTTTCATTAAAATTGAATTGATTCTTTACTGGTTAGCGTTTTCATTAAAAAATGTTTGTATATATTCGTATTAAATTAAAGTTTCATTAACTCCTTTTTAATTCATTTCGGTCGGACTTTTGATTAAGTTGGGTGGATTACATACATGCCATTAAAAGCAAACTAAAAATAAAAAATAAAAGTATATAATACAAGGTACAACCGATGAAACCAATATATAGCAGTATAACCCTATATTTATTAAAATGTATAGCTTTGCCTGCACATAAAAATACAAAGTTGATTCAAAGATGATCTAACTTGTAGCTTGGCTAAATGAAAGGGGTTTAATTTTTACAGACTAGACATGATATGATTATACCATCACCAGAATCACCACTGCCGGCTTTATAATATCCAGCAGAGAATGAAAAGAATGTGCTTATGCTTTGAATCTCTTTTCTTTACAAAAAAGTGACCCACACCACCAACCACCTGTAATGTAACCCTTTATACTTATAAAAAAATTATTACTGTGGCAAAACTTGAGAGCACCAATATTGTCCACTCGCCTAGGCATTCTTATTTAAAATCTTTGTATAACTCAAACAAGCATCTTTCATTAAATGTATATAGGTACATCTATTGTATAATATTTTATCTCGGATCTTAAAGAATATTAAATGTGTATTTGTCTTGTAAAATGAGCACTCGATACCAGATTTATAGTGCAGGTTTAAATGCAGATGTTTAGATATACATTATTGTATTTTATCTTAACTAAACCTTTTTTGTTAAAATAATAATAAAATACGACAATTTTACTCGTAAACAAAATCTCAGATCATGAAATCATCTTTATTACTAATGCGGAAAGGTTTTTAGTTTTTTAATACAATTGGAAAGGGTGTAGGGAGTTCGGAAGTTATAATATTTTTCGGTTGAAAGAAAACCCTAGGCATTCGCCAACTCTGCGTTTGGGACGATCATAAATCATGGCATCCGGATACGTCATTTTAATACTTATATTTTTGTTCGTCTTCCTTGGGTAAGTTTAAATCTATTTTTATTTTGAAAAATTTAAAATTTAAGAAATTCCCATAACTTTAAAAAACATTTAAAATCAAAATGTAGCAATTTGCTCCTTTTAATTTAAAACAATACTTAATTTGCATCAAAATTGAAATACTTTACCAAAAAAAGCAAAAACCCGTCTAACCTAAAACATTTACTCTAAAAAAATTTGCAAAATTCCTAATTAAAACTAATTTCCACAGGATCACCCTAGGAATCTACTGCCACTTCTGCGCCGATGAAACAGGGACAATAGGAAGGTACTACGGGTCAAATGAAAACATTGCCAAAGTAATGTTCACCGCTGCTGCTGGGGTAAAACACGGAGGAAATCCAGCAAAATCCGAAAACAAAATACCAAAGTCAAGATGTCGATGCAGTAATAAATTCAAAGGGTATTGTAAATCTTGTGAAGGAGAGGATTTCGTTGATGACGGTAAAGGTGGAAGACATCCCGATTTTTCGGATTTCGGTGGTGACCGTGGCTTGGATCCTGGGTGGGGAAATAACCCTGATCCGATAAGGGCTGTGCTGGGGAATGGGGCGACTGCAAGTGATGTGGGTGGTGGTGGTGGTGGGTATGATACAAGTGGGATGAGTGATCAATAAATTGCTTGTAAAATGTTCAAAAGAGGGGTGGTTTCTTGTTTTTTAAAAGGATTGGGAGTGGTGTTACCAATATTTGTTTAGACTGTGAAAAGTGAGTCTCTCTGTGCTTGTGGATAAAAGGATGATTTACTTAATTGAGCACAGAAATGTTTTCAAAAAGTGGGGAAATGAGACTGAACGAGTCAAGAATCTTTGAAAGGTGCCTTTGTACATTAAAACAATGTTTTTTGTTATTTAGTATTAATAATCTTGTGTTTTAGTTATATAAAACTTGATGCATTGCCAATGCTGTTAGTATTTAGTAATTATCAATATGAAATTTTATGTATTAAAAATAGTAGATTCATATAAAATAGTATTTGAGTTTTGAATAATTCAAAGGCGACCGAGTGCTCTCAAATGTAATCTCTATATATTTCTTACTTAAAGGTTTCTGTTGGCACCACTGACCAAACAGGAGATCTATTTTAAAAGTGTTATTACAGATTTTTGAAAAATTCGTTTTAATTTTGTATTTTAGGACTATCAAAACCCAAACTAAATTAGTACATCATTTAATGTTATTACAGCTAATTATTCAGCATTTTTTTACACCTGGATATTTTGCCTAAAAAAATTATTTCAGGTATTAATGGGATTCATATTTCAGAATGTCCAGTTTTTTTTTTAAACTCCTTTTTCAGTTTCAAACAGACTACATCACTACATGGAGAGTTTACATTTTACTAATAGCTGCATTTCAATTAAAATAATGTCAAAGCCTAAAATTACCTAAAGTATTATGAAAAAGTTAAAAACTCCTTAAATTACTAATTATAATTAGCGTATTAATTTTAAAATTGTCAAGTGCAAGAATACTCATTAATCCACCTATGCTACTGCATTTACTCTTGTTTTTTTATTGTACTTTATCCCTGTAAACTGATATCATAAATATGCGTGTTAAACTTAAAAAATGGTCATTTTTTATTTGTGACTATAAAAAACTAATCAATGTGTCTTTTTGATTTTCATGTATTCCACACCATTTATATGCCAATAAGTTTATACCATTTGTTCAGTTTACTAAAAATTTAAAAACTTACTAACACAAAACAAATTTTTTTAAGCTTTCCAAAATAAATGAATTTATTAAGACATATATATAATTATTTTGTTATAAATCTGGCTGCATTTTCATCACATCATCACATACCTTGAGACTTCAAGGAAATTAATAATATAGAAAAAATTTTAAGCTTCTATAAATTGTACTCTAGAGTGAAGGAAATAATATTAATTAATATCTTGGTGTGTGTTTATTACCTACATATTTGCATGTCTAAATTACGTGTAGGTACATAAACATACTGGATAGTATATTTAATATTTTCAACAATTTAATTAAAACAAAGAATTATACATTTCGAAACAAGTTTTCTTAACTGGATTATTATCGAGTAGGAAGTTCAAGTGAGTAGTGGCGTACAAAATTCAGGTATTGCTGAATGAATCTACACAAGCAATGGCATACTGTTCGAATTAAATAATCCGTAGTTTAATTTTGCTTTTGGGTAATTTAATAGAGACGAGCCCTTGAGATGAGTTTAGAAGAGACGCTAATGTCAGGTGAAGCGTCTCTAATAAATGAAAATATCTCAAGGACTCCAGCGCTGCTGAAAATTACTCTAAAATGTTACAACAAATTCACAAAACAGACCCTGTTTTCAAATCATTCAATTACATGAAATTAATTAAAGCACCGTAAAAGACAGTATGGATAATTAAGAGGAAGAGAGATGGTTGAAATTAGAAGACATGTTTTCCACACATGAGTGTACATCTAAGGGTCAAGATAAAGACCTTGTGCTGTTTTATAATTTATATTTTCAGCGACTTATTCAACTAAGTGAGCAAGATATTATAGCTTTCTAAACCCTTTGAGTAACAAGGACAACAAGTTACGCAAGCAAAGGCTGAATAGGGTTCTTGACCTTCTTCCCATCAACAAAAACCTGGACAATATTTCGGTCATCCCCGAGCATTATAAACTTTTGGACCATTTCGTACAATTCTTCGCCAGGGAAGAGGTGGATGGGGGAGTTTGATGAGGCTAGGTCGATGTGTAGTGCGTCGAAACTTTTTCCTACTTGGAAGTTTCCTATTTGGTGCCCGATTGCGAGGGCTGTAAAATGAACAATTATTAATTAATAATTTTAATAATAATTAAAGGTAATTAAAAATATAATAAATGAGGATAAACGCTCACCCTCAGCACCCCCGAGGGTCCCTAAGTAAAACACATCCTTGTAGCTCAGTGGCTCGTAATCCTCATCCTTCATTTTCAGGCACTTGGACATCAGGATTGAGTGTCTCATTGCTTCTAGTATGGACGCTGTGTAGCCTCCAGACACGTCTACATTTATAACAAAATTTGATTTTAAAACCCAACCTAACTGTATCAAAAGCACGTGTATAGGTTAGGTTAGGTTAGGTTAGTAGAAGAGTAAAACATACCAGTCCCCAACCCAACGTTGAGCCCCGCTTGGACCATCTTCCTAACTGGACAAAGGCCACTCAAAAGGCACATATTTGAGGCTGGACAATGAGCAACTCCCGTCGAATATTTTTTCAGGGTTGATATTTCTTCATCAGTCATGTGGACACAGTGGGCCATGATGGACTTTTTTTTTAAACAAAGAAATTACTAACCCAATTCATCTAAAATTTATCAAAAAACTCTGTTACCTTATCCGTTAGGATCCCAGTTTTTTCATAGATCTCTGTGTATGTCTTGTAATCTGGGAAGAGTTCCAAGGCTCGGGCGATTTCCGGTTCGGATTCGCACAAGTGGGTCTGCGTTTTTTTTTAAATTTATGTATTTATTGGGAAGTCCATAAGGATCAATTATTGCCATTTTTTTAAACTGTCAAAAACTACCTGAATGTGGACGTCATACTTCCTGGCCAACTCTCCCAACCCCTTCAAAAGCTCTTCGGAACAAGTGAGGGCAAACCTTGGGGTTATTATTGGTTTTACACGGGGGTTCTTTAATTAATTAATTAACACACTAATTAGCATAATATTCCTCTTTCTGGTCACAACTAACAACTAATTATTTCATTAAACAATAAAAAAAACCACCAAAAAACGAGTACCTTCCGCTTGATAACATTAAGAATAAAATCCTCAGTCGATTTAATCGAGTCTTGAACAGTCTCAATGTAATTGGAAGGGCAGTAGCAGTCCATATTAACTTTTCCTATGAATGCTCTCTGACCAGAGAGTTCCACAATGTCTGCTAACACTTCTGCAGCTGATTTGTGGATTGTGGCAAAGTAGGAGGCAGTGGTGGTTCCGCAATTTAGCGTTCTTTGCTGTTTGAATTATAAGTAAAGATGATAATTATAATTTTTTTAAAAGGGGATTTTTTGAATTTTATTTAAGAGACCCACCACAACTTTCTTGTAGCACGAGCGAGCAAAAATGACATCAGAGAAGCGGCTCTCCATTGGAAAGGTGTACTTGGCTAGCCACTCTAGTAAGGGAAGGTCCAGTCCGAGTCCTGCGTTTGGGTATTGGGGGGCGTGGATGTGCGTGTCCACCAGGCCGGGCATCAGGAATTCACTGGGGGGTTTGGGAAATTTGAATTAATTGCATAATTAGAAGGTGAGAGGGGAAATGGCAACTAAAGGGTTTTTTAGGCTCGACTTACCCTCGACCAAGAACTTGGACATTATCGCTGCTAAAGTCGTGTTTTCCCATCAATGCGTCCAGATTGTCCTCCACGTCGACGAATAATATCTAAACAAAAATAATTGAATGAAAAACAAGGTCAGAGTCACCATAATGATTAAGATATTCCAAAATAATTACTCCCTGTACAAAAAGCTCAATAAAACACACAATTTTAAAAATAAAAAAAAAAATTTCCAAAAACCCACCTTCCCATGCTGAACCCCAATGACCCCATTAGTACAAAGGACAAAAGGGTTATTCCGACTTTCCGAGTGAACATAAGGCCCTATAAAGACCCTTATCCCTTCTGGATCCCTACTGTCTATCCCGTTTGGATGGTTTTTGTGATGCGCCATCAGAGTCCTGTGTGTTACCCACTTTTTCTTTTAAATTCACTATTTAAATCCTGTAAACAAAGTTAAAGGAATCACAAATACTAAATAGCAAAAATAATTTCTTTCACACTATTTTATATTTTAGTAAAATGCGAGGTTCAAAAACCCCGTCTGCTAAAACTGAATAGGTAGGAGTTGGATATATGGGGCACTTTGTCACTGCCACCACCGACACCAACTAACTTGCAGTACAACCGTTCAAGTACAATTCATGACTATTATTTTTTACAAAAATTAATTTAAAAAATTATAATTAAAAGAAATAGTTTATTCAGAATTTCAAAATCTTTCAAATGATCCTCAATTAGTACTTGAGTACTTCATTTATGAACAAGTTATTTGATCTCATACATGAGTATTTCACGTTTTCTGTTTAAATTAACTCCACTAAGGTATCCAATCTCATACAACGATACAACCTAACCGATGATTATTAAATTAAAGTTACTAATTTTACTTAATCCCTTAAATGCCTTTCCAAAAAGATAGGAAAGAAAAAGCAGGACCTAAAACACAAATTTTGTATAATGTTTTTAAACTAAAGATCAAAATGTTAATTTCTCAAAACTAACTCTCTAAATATCCAGATTAAGGTTGTAGCCAGTTAAATTTAAAGATTATATTTGGAAATCGTGAAAAGCTTTAGAGCAATTTTATACGCGAAAGAATCGTTTTAATTTTTAAAGTTAAACGATCTGAGATAGATTAAAAGCTTTAGTTATTAAGACGCTACTGACAGTTAGAATCTTTTAATGCTTCCTAATTATCCTCTAATACAGTACCTAACTTCTATTCTTGAATTTAAAAAACCAGGTTAGAATCCCATGAGGTGTTAAGGTTTTAAAGCAATTTCTCAGATCCATAATTATATTCACTCTACCATTTTAACTTTTGAGATAATTAGTTATTTTGTGTGTTTTAAAATATAAATTATAATTGAAAGTGAAACATGGACTTGTGAGTTATTTTATGCCACAATACCTGTTTTTCTCTCTATTGCTTTGAAAAAAGCGAATTAAATCACCAAATTATATTTTTCTGCCTAAAAATAATTCGAAAATTAATCATCTTGTTTAAAATTAAGTACAATACTAGGAATAAAACAACTCTGACCCTCACCCAAAACTAAACATGGATTAGTGTAACTCAATCTTATTAAACCTACCCAATAGTAAATACGTTCCAAGAATTTACAACAAAAAAAATCCTTCCTATAGATGAGAGAGTAAAACTAGTAATTGAATGATGTCTTAATTTAATAAAACATGCCGAGTTTGCATGTACTCTTTAATTATAATATTTATAATGATAATAAGACACCATATATGCAAATTAAAACCAGATCTGCTGGCAGATTGTCAAGAACCTTATCCGATATCATTTCTCTATCAATTCCCTCTTGGTAAATAATTATTCCAGTTGCAGCCATGATTAATGATAAACTGTAATATAAAATTATATCCATTTGCATCAAATATCAACTGGATACGATAATTTTTATTACTCATGCTCCGTTTTATTTAATGTTATGAGTACAAAATGCAAGGACATTTGCTTTTAAATGCTAATTTAGTTTTGATACTCCATGTATAACTTGATGTAATTTGTATCATCTTGGTTAATAATGAATTTTTGTTACATAGTAAGTGGGCCTCGTACACAAATGATGAGCATATTCCTGGAATTTGGATTACTAACTTTTTGTACGTTATTAATTTGAAACTTGTCTAACATACTAGATTACTAGATGTAGTTTAAGTACGTGTCCTAATGTAGCAAATATCTATAGAAAACTGAACTTTACTTTACTGATAAGAACTGCCGTTTATTCAACTTTATTACTCATGCAATACTTGGCCAGAAAATACAAAATAAATAATAATCTTTTTTAACAAAAATGAGAATTTTAGACTACAAGAAATACAAAGCCATTAAGGCTCACACGTTTCTTAACACTAATGACCAATGAAGTAATTTCAGTTACCCAGTTGTCCTTATAATTAAAGTATAGAAGACAAAGTTGATCCCTTATGTGGATTTCTCTCAATTCCGTTTCTTACTAAAGACAAAAAAGAAAAGGCAGAGAGAAAAGAAGGCCACGGAGGATTTAAGAAATACCCAACACATAATAATTGTATCGAAAATCCTTTCAAGTAATTTGTCACATGAAAGGCACCCATACGTACTTTTATATAATAATATATGAATTTTGATACCACTCCAACTCCTTCTGTGGGTGTGCTTGTTTAAAACGTGACTTATTCCACCTGGAGAAGATAATAATAAAATAGTACATTATTTTAATCTCTTATACTTACCTAATTGGCTGTATTTCATGAATGATTTAATCGGATTTACCATCCCAGGTGGTCTCTCTTCATTCTCTCTGGTCTACATACGTTTGTTATTTGGCTTGGGCTTTTTCCTTGGTATCTGGTCTATTTCATTTGGGCTTTATTCAATATATTATTTAATCATCATCATTATCGGAAAAATGAATCCTCAAAAATAAGCTGTAGAAGTTATGGTTTATAATTTAATACGGAATTATTTGTTCTTCTCCTTGTGATGGAGGTAGTTAGTATAGACAAAACCGTTTTGCAAATTACAGGTATTGAATATTACCCAGTTTTTGAACTCATCATTGACTAGGCAGACATTATATACGAACGAACATAACATAACCAAAGCAAAAAGGCAGTTACGTATCGTTAAATGCTTTCTGTAAACGTCAATTTAGTTTGTCTGTCTGTCATTTGCTAAGGCTTTAACTTTCCATGCAATTATCTTATTGTCATACGTCCCAACTGTCAATTCGCCCCTAATTTTTTATCAAATGGTATCAGTTCATTTGGCTTCAGGGAATCAAAGAATGAGGATAAGCAAGCGTTGATGGAGCCCTTAGCCCTTACCTTTTACTTGCTTCTCACTACCTGACATCTTTTCCCATGTACTCAAATCAGAAACTAACTTGTTTTTTTTTTCAATTTCAAAAAGTTTACTCATTTTAGTTCAAGTTACAATCAATTATTCGAACTGTTCGCTCAGTTGTACAAACAAAATAATTTTTGAATGTAAAAACTCAGATATTCAATTCCTCCTCATAATCCTCCTCCTCCTGACCATCTTCCTCTTCACTCAAACGACCAGACAACTGCAAAGGCTCTAACCCCTTATTACTCCAACTGGTCATAAGTTGAGAAGAGTTTGATTTAATTGACCCTGTCTTTTGTGAGGATTCCCCACGTCCTAATTCAATCTCTACTTCCTCATCCCCCCGTGTCATTTCCCTACTACTTTCATTTGACCCTTCAGGGGTCTCTGGTTGTAGCACAGCGACAGGGGGCAAAGGGCTAGGACGCTGGAACCATACATCAGGCTCTATGGCGAACTTGTCCTTTTCTATTATAATCTTTGCTTGAACTCCGGTTTCGTTTTCTATTCCGAAGCGGAAGACTTCGCAAGCCATGTAGGCACTGGAAATAAATCAGCGTTTTAGCGTTGAAAATTAATTCGGATTTTTTAACAATTTGTGTAAATTACCTTTGCAACTCGTCAATATAGAAATTGGAAGCATCCACTTTAGCATCAGACACAACCTGGACAATTATGTCTTTCAGTTGTTTTAGTTCTTTTATGGCTCGAGCTTGAATTACAGCCACTTGGTATTTCACTCGTTCCGCTGTAAATTTTTTTTTAGGTTTTTTTTAGATTAACTCAAAGGTAACGTTTTTGAAAATCTTTTGGTAATTTTGAAAAATTAGGTTATAAATAATAAAAAAAACAATAATACTCTCAGCTTGGATCGCCTTTTCCCAGTCCGCAAATCGTTTAGACCCCTTGACATGTTTTTTCGAATTTTGTTCAAAAGACTTTAATGGGATTTCGATTGGAATGTGTGGAGTTGAGGGTACTTGACTCAGGGCTTTTTCCACCGTTTCAGATCCCAGCCCAATTTTCATCACTGACTTTTTTTTATTTTTTTTCTTGATATGGCTACTACTATGAAGATTTTTTTCTAGGACTTCAGACGGGGTTATTTTCTTTTCTTTGGGGGATCCTTTTCCAATGGAATCCATTATGAAGTCTTCCACCTAACATTTTGTCCCAATTATTTAATTGAAACGCTTTAAAATGTATTCTCATTAAAAAAAATAACAGAACTCCCAACCTTAAGAATATTTTGCCCAGAAGTCTCAACAATTCGATCAAACTGAACCCAAGATTCGTCCAAAGAGTCCAAAATCATGTCCATAAAAGTCCTCTTGGGTTTAAATTTCCAGTGGGGCTCCAAAAACCCAAAGTCCCCATCCCCTGCATCATCATCGTATTCACTACCCCCATCACCTTCAATAAAAACTTCACCCGGCCCATTTTCCTGACCATTTTCAATCTCTCCTCCAATCCCCACTTTTGACCCTTGACCTCCAACTGAACTTTTACTTGTCTCAACCCCTTTCATTTCCGCCTCTTCCAACTGTACAAGAATCCTCAACTCTTCCTCTTCCTCCGTAGCCCCTTCATCTTCTTCATTGTCATTTTTTGGCCCGGAAATTGACACTAGCTTCTCTTGCTCTTGTGGATTGACCTCATTATCATCAGAACAACTCTCCCCACTACTTGAACACAAATCCTCATCACCTTCCCTCACCACCTTCCCATCATATTCATCATAGTTACGCCCATCCTCATTCTGAGAAATACAAGAAGCCCCACTGGAAACTGGAGAAAGGGGCGGACTCTCGTTACAAAGTTCATTAAGAAAATACGACTCTGGAATACTGGACGAACTAGCGTTAGGACTTAATTTATTAAGCGCACTACTACTATCACTAGCCGGAGGGGCTGGAGGACTCTCATCAGAGCAAACGTGGTCATCTGGAGGTTGCCTATGGTATTGTTGATGGGGCGTTTGTTCTTCGTCATTTTCACCCATTTCATCCTCATCAGCTATTATAGATTCAGCGTCAGTTGCACCTGCTGCTGCGTCTTGCTCTTTCTTTAACACGTGACGCTCATTACTCACAGACCTAGTTGTAGTAGTGTACTCATCCTCAGTAGCATTCAAATCATTCCCCTCAGCCCAACTATCAACATCGAGATCGTCACTAAGGCTGATTTGCTCTAGGGTGACTTCATCCTCGTAATAATCACTGTCATCTATGTTAATGTCATCATCATCGTAGTAAGCGTCAGGGTTGAACACTTCAAATTCCCATGTTCTCGCTGTAGAAGGGGTGCCACAGACGGACCTTACTGGGGATTGGAGACTTAACATTAGGCTTGCAGCGTCTAGGTCTTCGCCGAGCAGTTCCGTGTGTCCACTATGGGGTCGGTCTGGATTTATCAAGCCTGATTTCTGTTCCAAGAGGGGGATGTGGCTTTCTTTGGGGGGTTTTAATATGATTTCTAGAGTCTTCCGGTTTTCTGTCCCTGCTGGGTTTTCCCCTTTGGGCACTTCTAGAATACCACCACCGACATTCGCTGCTGATGAATCCCCCTTCTCACTCAATTTAAAAGACAACCGTGAATTATTGACAC
>JAQGBU010001675.1:0-11886 GCA_034698605.1 Isotoma decorata | reverse complement strand
ATAAGATTTCAGCCAGCGATAAGGTGTCAGCCAGCGATAAGATTTCAGCCAGCGATAAGGTGTCAGCCAGCGATAAGATTTCAGCCAGCGATAAGGTGTCAGCCAGCGATAAGGTGTCAGCCAGCGATAAGATGTCAGCCAGCGATAAGGTGTCAGCCAGCGATAAGGTGTCAGCCAGCAATAAGATGTCAGTCAGCGCTAAGATGTCAGCCAGCGATAATATGTCAGCTAGCGGTGAGATATCATCCAGCGATAAGACGTCAGCCAGCGATAAGGTGTCAGCCAGCGCTAAGGCGTCAGCCAGCGATAAGATGTCAGCCAGCGATAATGTGTCAGCCAGCGGTGAGATATCATCCAGCGATAAGCAACTGTCAGTGTCGACCAACAAGTCTACTGGCATCTGTGGTAATGAAAACGTGGAGAAAGCTGTGGCTAACATTACGATACCTCATTTACTTGATCCGGTAGCTCCTACCCCTGTTCTTCGTATTACAAAAGCCCATACCAAAATTCCAAGCTTGATGAAGGTGAAACAGAAAATTGAAAATTTGAAACTTTGCATCAGTAAGTTGACTTCCAAGCAACCCAAATTGGATATTGACTGCAATCCTTACTCCAGTTTGCCACAGTTAGATCCAAAGGTCTCGAAATCAAAATCACGAAGAAGAACTTCGGCTGTTCCTCTACGATTTCTTGATGAAAACCATGCAGCTAACGCAAAAATACGGAAACTTTCTACAAAGGCTATTTCTGAACAAAATCATAGAGACGTAACGAACGGTGCTTCATGTCCTGCTCCCAGTGAACACGTGAGGGAAGTGAATAACAAGACTATTGATGAAGGCACAAGGTACAAACAAATTGAAAGGGCATCTAGCTTATGTATTTCATCTACTATATCGCTTGGAAGCGCCCATTTAAACTGTGGAAATACTTCAAGTGGTATGGAGCTAAACAAAAAATTGCAGCCTGCCATTAGCTGTAGCAAACCTTTGGAGCCTGCAAAAACGCCTGTGATTAAGATAACATTCGGATCTAGTGGCAATGGGAAAGTTGTGCAGATACTTCCTAAAGCCACTAAAATTGAAGAAAACGATGCCCTGGAGTCCAAAGCAGCTCGAAAGGCTATGAAGAAAGCGAAAAGGGAAGCAAGAAAGAAAGAATTGGAATCTAAAGCAGCATCATGTACAGAAACTGCCTATCTGCCTTTGAATTTTCAACCTAACGTTAGTCAATTAGAGTCCCAAGTTGGGAAAACTGAAAGCTCCGAACTGCCCAATTTGATTTGTGATGAATCCGAAAGTCGACTTGCAAGCGAAGAGTCTCTGCCTATGGATACCTTTGATCCGCTTTGTATCTCTAAAAAACACAAGAAAGATAAGAAGAAAAAAAGAACCAAAAACCATTCAGAAAAACTCAACAGCAGCCCAATTGAGTGCATTAAATTTCAAGAATTGCCTTTCTCTAGTCTAACAACCCCCACTCTTATTAATGAAAAGCCAATAACTTCAGCTTGCATAAGTTCTGAATCAATGAATGTTACCGAAAAAAACCCTTTAGTTGATGGTGCATCTATTTCCACTGATGTCTCCTTGAATCCAACCCCATGCAAATCTCAGACTGAAGCTCACCAAAGGCTTTGTATATCTTTGAAGAGGCTGAACACCAATGCTTATATTCCGTGGAATAACACACTACTTGGTAATGGCGAGCTTGAAACTTTGTCTGACAGTGGTGAAAATGAGGAACCTCATCGGTTTCCCGAAGACGGCATTATAAGTGAAACTAAAGATCATGAAATGGCTAATGCTGAATCGGTCGAGGTCCATCGTCCTGAGCTTTCTATTCACACTTATAAGCGTGGAGACGTCGTATGGGGTAGATGTTTGGGTATGTGTGATTTAAATTATAATGTACTGAAATTTTGTATACTGAATCAAAGTGCTTCATTCATTACAATTTTAAACATTATTTTATTGTTTAATTGTAGGATGTCCTTTGTGGCCTGGCAAGGTAAATTTTAACGGTTCAACAGTAACTTCGTATGAATACAGTTTAGTCTTAAATTTTATTACGTTTGCAATAATTTGGATCTCTTTTGTTAGATTGTGGATATTCTGCTACGGAACGGAGGGGAAGCTCTAGCCAAGGTAGCTTGGTACAGGTCAACATCGCAGTCTTATGTGAGGTTCTGTGACCTTTATCATTTCGAGGAAAACTTTGATGTAAGTTGACTTACTGTAATCAGTTTGTATCAGCTTAAAAAATTCCCCGATTTCTTACATTCATTTTGTTTTAGACAATTTATACCAAAAATCAACGGAGAGGCTTTTATCAGCACGCTGTTCGAGAGGCTTTACTAGACGCTCATAAATTATCACTTAAAGACTTACAAACGGACTAAACATCGTTAATTTTAGTCCCACATTTATTTTTATTGTGAACTCGAATACAAAGAGGAAATCCTTATAATTATGAACAAATCGTTAGTTTTGCAATCATGCTCTATATATCTATCAATATTATGTCGCTCGTAATCTGTAATCGTTACCCACGTCGTATTTGTTCGTCGTTATCTTGAAGCTAAGTATGTTAAGTATAATTTGAAATTTTGCGGAAATTGTCTCGCCATTCGAAATCGAAGTACGTATTTACGATATTGCGTATATCTATTTTAAATTTGTTGGTGGTAGTGTAATCTTAATCTGTTAGCAGTTGTTGGCTCAGTACCGGTTTTAGTAATTAATAAAAACGTTGTTTTGTTTCCAGACTCAATGTTTAATTGTAATTACCTAATTATAATATAGCTGCACTGATTCCTGTGTTCTAATGAGGAAATAGTCTGTTAATCTGTTATAACTACACTATACTGTTTAGTCCAAATAGATTTAGCTTATGTTAACTTATATTTTATTGTAACAACTAACACATCGAGTGTTATTTTTAGCGTGCATCTTAATCTTACCTCAGTTTCCGATACTATATATATGATGTAATAATGAAAAGCCTGTAACAATACAGTATACAATATCGTTCTTATCGATCGAATATCAAGTGGATAAGATCGTCTTCATTGATTGTTTTTTTTAAACCGAAGCAAATATTCAAATTCGTCGCATTGTAACGTAACGCATTACCGATGTATCGTGTACCGTATAACCCGATAAAAATAACAAATATGAAGAAACCAATAATCGACGTATTTTGTTCAAAACTTATTGACTGAAATAAGTAAATAAATATAACACATCAAGTAAATTGAAAATCCGAGTTTCATGATTAGCACTTCTTTTCCCATAAGACAAGACAATTATGAAAATGCAGTCTGAATAATTACACACAACCATTTGTTCAAATTGTTTCCTTATTTCTATGTATATTTTATTTACCATCTTTTAATAACGCATCTTTTATTCTTCAGCAAAACTAAATCTATTCTACGACTTATTCTTAAGTTACATAGTTTGTTCCGAAATTTTTAACTTCTTTCTTGAAACATCTTTGTCATGGTGGTTGAGCCACTCCCCATGCATTGTGCTTAATGTTATATTCTAGTCTACGTGTAAACTGGTGTTTACGTTAGTATCCTCAAAACATTTTTAACGGAAATTAATGCTTTAGTAGCAAAACAATCTGTCTACTGCCAGAAAATACTTAATACTACACATAAAAACATGCTATAGACGCACTAATTGTACCTTGTATTATCTATGGTCATGTCATAATTAGTCCAATACAAGTTTTGAACACTTCCCTGAATGAAGTAAATCACATAGAATTTGTAATATGTAGTTTTCTCGTGCTTCTGAATGTTTTTTAATTCCACTGGTGAAGTCATGAAACGCTTTGCTTTTTTCATATTCACTCAGCCTCCGTCTAAGGTATAATTTTACACTATTACATGCTACTCTGGAAAATTTTCAAATCAAATTCCTACGTATGATGTCTTTGCATTATTAGCAATCAGTAGGAACGGATTAGTGATGTGTACGTCAGATTGTAGCAGTTACAAGGAAATGTTTACAGTATTTCATATTATATTAATTGCATACAAAAACTTGTAAGATTCTTAGTGAATTCACACAAAACAACCTGTAGTTAGTTCAGTGCAATATTTATAGGGTAGCACACTAAGAACTTCAAAATTACGGGAGGGGAATAGTTTTTTACGATTCAATATTCGTGTCGTCACTAGCAGCATAAACGGATGTAATTGATCCAGCACGTCCTTTGGCAATTTCTCCAGCACGTCTTGCTTTCTCTTTGATTTTTTCTTTAGTTTCACCCAAGCGATATGTTGGAATCGCGTTGGAATTTTGGTCCTCACAAGGATCAGATGGATAAAGTCGATTCAGTATGTAATTAAATCCTAAGGAAGCTTGAGTACAGTTCTTGCGAAACCTATCAACTCCAAACCCTTCAATTGCTCGACGGAAACCGTACATCTGAGAATCAACCCAAGCTGATCTACTGGCAACAGTCTGGTTTGGATTTTCCGGATCCGGTGTATAGACAACTTTTTCAACCACGCTCTGAAAGTTAGATTTAGTTCAGCTTTAAACGCAATTTTACATATTAAAAACTTTCAACATTCATAAACCATTGAACTGACCATTATCCTGGTATATCCTATGTTGCGGGTGTAGGTTACAATCGTTCTGTCTTTAGGATTTACCAAAGACTCCTCGACAATTGACACATTGCTTGATTTGACAAACCGTTCTCCCCATTTGGGTGCCCTATTCGTTTTCGTGAGAAGCCGTTTTGAGTACAGCGCGTCTCCACGAATATCTCGGTAAATTGTATCCTCCGACAGCACATGTGAGCTAAGGTTGAAGCATAAAACAAAATTTTGTTTTTAGAAAGTTCACTGCATTAATCTAACAGTACTAAAAATAACAGGTTAGCGACAATACCTGTGAGGATTTGGATATCGCTGCCAGAATGCTTTGGCTAGCTGGTCCCATGAATACTTGAATGTAGATGAGGTTTCGTAATACTTCACCATATTTTATTTTTTAATAAAATTTTACCAGGATGGGAAAGTATTAGCACAGTAAGCAGGATTCTGCTGGTATAAGGACAGGATTCAAGGGAAAGGACTCGGTGGGCATAAAAAGGAGTATATTGAGGCCGAGAAGGTGATCCTCAGTCTTTAGTTCTCTCGGTTTCCTGTAATAAATACAAATACGAAGGAATTAAGCATTGCACTCAAGGGTCAATCAGACTGTCAAACTTGACAAGGTGTCGCTTTATTTAATTACATACCGTAAAACGCGGTTTAGAGCCCCCCTAAATAACTCCCCAGGTCTAGCGACTGGTTTGAAAAAATAACATCCCTCCCTGAATATAGCCCCATCCAAAAAAAAGTTTAGTGTAGAACATAAAAATTAATTTTGAATAATAGAAACAGAAAATAAACACACCAGCAGCAGAATCTAAATCTAGTTTACACCCAAGTTTTAAGGTTTCAGATCTAAAATTGTAAGAAATTTTGGATTTTGAGGACACAATTGTTGGTTTTTTGATAAAATGTTCTTTGATTTTTGCTTTGAAACTCAAGTCCCCCCCGAAACAGAGCCCCACCCTTTTTGAGAGGGTTGAAAAAAAAACTCACCACGGGGTTCTAAATCACGTTTTACGGTACATCAGTTAGTACACAAGTTTCTCCTTTCTCATCCTATCACTCACACACCTCATGAGTTTCTTTGTTTTTCATATAATATATCTTTTATTATTGTGCCCGAGAATTTTAACCTCAATCTTGATACACATTAAAAAGATTAAACTGAAACGAATTACCAATTAATGCACAATGCCTACAGAAGAAGACTCCAGCCTTGCTTGGCACGGTCTTTTCTAATGCCTTTTCACTTTCATTCTACCCTTTTAAATACTTTCTCCGGTGCTAACCAAGGTTCCAGAAACCATATTTAGTTATACATTTCGATAGATAAAACAGAGACAAATTGAGTCTCAATTTATCTCTAAACCAAATTTTTTTCTGTTTTTTTTCTTTTCCGATTTGATGATTAAATCATAAAAGTAAAAAAACTGATTCATATTTGTTATTAGAAATAATAAAATAATGTTTATATTATTATTAATCTATATTTATAAAGATATAAAAAATTTATAGTCACCAGAAACCCGAATGCGTGGAAGTAGGTAGTTACTTTTTTCCTTCTAATTAAAACAAGTATAAGTGTGAATCCCAGAAATGAGATGAAAATAGTTAATAATAAGTTAGCCACGTCGCCACGTGGAATTAATCCCTAGCCTGGATGTTGATACTAAATTAATAATAACACATTTGGCATTCCATTTCTTCCTTAAACAATAACCTAGAATTTCCTATTTTGCATAACTGGCGTCTTTGACAGCGTGAAGGTGTAAACAAGGAAATGCCAAACTTTGATACGAACTTTTACAAATTTTCTTCAAATAAACAACTAAAATTTACCTAGAAATGAAATAGGATTGCCGATCAGGCAATTTTCAACATTTAGAAAGGTAAAAACACGATTTAATTTCCAATCCAACACACTTAAGATTAGCACATGTATTAATCGCAGACTGAAATGGTCTGTCAGGTTTAAAATTTCTGAGTTCATGAAAACCCTTAAATGCTTCAGATTCTACAATTCTGAGGAATGCTAAACACCACTTACTTGCCTTTTGTCTACTACTCCCTTCATTAAAATAAGTAAAATAATTATTCTTCATAAATCACTGAATCCTTTAAACTTGCTAAGATTCGTAGTTGTCAGCTATTGTTAGTAAATATATATATATATATATATACCGAAATTCTTAAATACTCCGTAAGGAAAGCGTTATCTTAAGTTTTTTAGACTTGTCTCTACTTAAGACTTAAGTAAGCCATTATAGATTCCTTGGTTTTTAAACTGAACTAAATTGGAGTTTTTTTTTCTTAATTCGTAACAAACAAAGATCTATAATTTATTCTCATTTTCAATTCTAAAGGTAAAACAACTTCCATTCGCATTCCAATTTATCTTTAGTTCTCTTGAGCATTCCTAAACTGATGTGTTTTTAAACCTAGTCTAACGTAACAATACTTACAGAACCATTTAAAAAGTTTTCTAAAAAGAAAATGCAAAATCTTTTGTAAATACGTTTTTAAATGGTTTTTTCATTATAATCCGTTTAGGCATTATCGTTTTGTAATTAGACTAATCTTTCTCTCGTAAAGACCCATTATGCATTAGAATAAAATAATACGGACCATCAACGAACAAAGAAACTTGACAGTTTTGATAGTTATCCAATCCTCGACTCCTCACTTTACTTCGGACTGTCGGGTGACTTCTAAAAGGGATAATATACACTGTAAAATTTACTTTACTTACACACAGGCCCTTTTGATAATGTTTTATGATGAACCCTAATGTTCTGTCTGTTAATTATTGTTTTTCACCTATTCTAGACTCGATTAAATATCTTTAAATAACCATATTATATTATTATCTAAAATCATAATAAATAACAGTGATGGAATGAAACGGTTGCTTCATCCAAGTCTTTTTACCATTTTATCAAGTTACAATATAATTGTAATTCATTTTATTAAGGTGGAGTTCTGCGTTGATTTGCTCCCATAAGCCATAATGTTAATTTCAACCTTCAATATCTTTGAATGTGTAGATCCTAGGAAATCAAAATGTATACCATTCGATAAACAATAAAAATATCTTCATTTCTATCGGATAAAAGTTTTTAAAAAATTTCAAAATCTGCATCATATTTTTAAAAAAGCGATATCACTTTTTTTTAAATCACTTTTTTAAAAAAATGATGTAGAATTTGAAATTTTTTTAAAAATGTTATCCGATAGGAATGAAGATATTTTTATTGTCTATCGAATGGTATACAATTTGATTTCATATGATCTACACATTCAAAGATATTGAAGGTTGAAATTAGCATTATGGCTTATGGGAGCAAATCAACGCAGAACTCCACGTTAAGGAAGTCCAAAAGTCCAATCCAACCAAAGTTGAAAGTCCAACGTGTTTTACCTACTTGTTAGTTTATCTGTTAACATTACCAGTTGTTGCCATTGCATATCACATATTGCCGTTAACTTAATACTCTTCATTTATGATTACTTATAACTTATGGTTATTTATAACCAGCTTCACTAATTAAAAAAATGGCAATTTTCATTCTTGTAGCAAATTCTCATCTACAATCTAAAACCAGCATATTTGTCTGTTTCTTATTTTACCTATTTATATTTCATACACAAAAACACATTTATATTCTATTTTACAATTTCAACAACTACATTTTTGACATCTCGATGAAATGATTGATGCTCTACATTCCTACAACTTAACACACACTTCATATCTTAAATTATGATATAAAAAGTCCAGAACAGAAAAATACTTTCTCCAACTATCTCTTTTCCAACTGTTCCAACCATCCATCCGTCTTTTCAGACACTACTCTCCGTACAGTTTAAATTTTAAACTTTAAAACAGATGATATTAAGAGCAAAAGCCCATAAATATCAAAATATCAATATCTTTAATGTTCCTATTTAAAAATGTACAAAAAATGGAGAAAACACAACTCCTTACCTTTTGACTTCATTTCTACATTACAATAATTTGGAATTTGGATGATAACTTCATCCAGTTGGGAGTTAGAAAATAACTTTAATCACTTGAAGATTAAAGCACATGAAGTGATTGAGAGAGGATTGGAAACGGAATTGTTTTTTTTTCTTAGGGTAAACATACCTGATATTACGAGACTACGAGACTAGATTGCTCTTCTAAACTTCTATTCCAGTTCACCTTGTATTACATATTGGTTGTGTATAGAAAAAAAAATCAAGATGAGTAGCAGCAGCAGCAGGAGTTAACAGCACCTCAAATATAAGGGTTTTTTACGTCTATCTGCGATTATTAATGCATAAACTTTATTAACTGGCATTATTATTATGCGAATATTGAAGAACCATGCATCCATTATATACAGTTAATTCCTCTCAATCTCTTTCAGACCCCTTTCCAATTTTATACCCCTTCCTTTTGAGCTAAATGTGTAATTGCAGCAATACATGAGAACTCATGTAATACGTAAAGTTAAGGCTCAACGTAATGTTTGGATCACCTTTAAACAACAAAAAATAACTAGCATTAAAGAGTTATGGAAACGTAGATATAGTTTTGCAATGCAATAAATTAACTCGCCATAATATGCTGTTTTCTTTGTGATTGCAGATACAATAGCACACGTATATATTCTACAGGCTTGATCATTTTTAGACTAGCAAACACACAGATTATAGTAATACCGCACATTGCTTTTATTAATTGGTATATGTGTAGTAAACTCAATTCTTATTTTTTCAGAGGTGATGGTGGTTTGATGCTATTAACGCATCCAACCTCAATTCCTTATTAATGATTAATAATGTTATAAAGAGGTAAATAAATGAATAATTAAACACATCCATTTCCCATTACAATATTAATTCATTTAATGAAAATATATTTAAATGAATACAAAACACAAGGAATGGTCAATGTGCATGTAAATGCTAAATCAAAAATATCGTCAACAGTACAAAGTATTTGCTTGCAGTTCAAGACAAACGAGTCATAAATTTAATCCGGATGATACGACGAATAAGTACAAGAGTAGCACTTTTACAATTTACTGTATGAATCAAAAACATGTCTACAAATTTACGTAGAAACTTTTGAAGTTTCTATACACAAGTCAAGACAACTTTTTGATGCACAGTGTATATTAATACATTTTTTTAGGCTTATTAGGCTTATAATGTGTAATGTGATGAAAAATGAAGATCAGAAATCAATTTTAGTTTAGAAGATTATACAAATTGTTTTATAGTAAAAATGTCGCAGGGCGTGTAGATGTACGTAGCTGAGATTTTAAATGAGATATATAATCCTAATTAGCTGTCTCGCACGCGTCGATCCAGTCGTTGTACACATCTATAGGCTCTGATAAATAGTTAATCTGAGTCTGAAAACACTCCATACAGACTCGACACGTGATCCTTCCCGTATTTCTCGTCTTGTCCCTATAAAACCAAATTATCCTCTTTATTTATGAACAATCAAGAGTGTTACGTTTTAAGTTAACATTTTAAGCCAGAACCATTAATTATATACACATGATTAGGGTCATAGGTTAAATATTTCAGGAATAAATAGAATACACCACATACATACGAGGAAAGGCATCAAAAGTTTTATTTTTGATTTGTTCCTTATGTTCTTTATGTTTTCTAATTCTATGTGGGGTAATAAAAATATGATATGCATAATTATTTCCATTTAGTATTTTCTCTTATGAGTTTGTTGAATAGAAATTCACCATTTCCAATTCAAAAACAATAAACACAACCACACACACAATACATAATACAGCTGATAAATTAATAAAATTGACAATACATTTTCATGTGTGATGTCGATGTGTAATCGATTTGGATGGTATGATGAAAGATATTTAAATTCAGGATTAATGTGTAATGATTACAGATTAAAGCTTTTTGAACATTACAACCAAATCAATGTTGAATGTAATTTCGTAATGTGTAATGCAGGATTACAATTTATTACCCCACCGACCTTTGACCTTTATTTATGAATTAATCAAAGAATTAAAAACACAAAATATGGGAATGAAAAAAATGAAAAAAATAAAAACAAAAAGCCTTACATTTTAACCTCACAACTGCGTTCATGATTGCAAAAGGGGCAGTTAAACTGGGTTTCTAAGGGCTCGATCGCTTTGACCTTCGCTGGAGGCTTCCTCTTACTCTTCTTCTTCCCCATTCTTTAACTTTCTACCTTTGACCTTTACTCCACCCACTCTCTTTGTTTAATTATTAATTTCACCAATTTCCAATTCTGACGCACTTGGAAAAGTGTTAAACTGCGAATGGAATCTAAAGGTCTGAGGTTAAGTCCTCCTTCCTCAAATCAAGTATAAGTAAACAATAGAAACTGACACCAATTGACAATAATAATTGTTTGAGTGAGCAGTGAACATTTCACATTTATTTGCAAAAAACAGTTGCACTCACCACCAGGCAGAAGCAACTAGACACAAAACACAAAAGGCCTACAACACATTACCATATTCTTGAATAAAAGCTTCTCCTTTTCAAACATCCCACTTGCACTGCTCACCTCAACCCAGTCAATAGATCTTCATTCAACGAACACCTAGCATAACAAGTCCTTAAAAGGGCTCTTTTATTTATTTTAATACGTTTGAGTCCTTTTGTACGCTAATAATGAGCCAGGCAAGGGATACTACTAGTGGAATTGGATGCTTAAGATGGAAAAATTACTTTGTAGAATTTTGGTATTATTATTGTGTCTGTGTGCTCTGTGTGCTCTGTGTCTATATTCTTGGAAAAAGGAGCCTGCTAAGGTGGAAATTATGTAGGAAAGGTCAAGAGTCAAAGAGAGACAGTTAATTTCATTATAAATGAAGAAAGGAAATCGCAAAGGGGGTCATTTCTACTGAATACAGTGGACTGGGGTCGGCACAGAATTCCAGGAATTATGTTTTTTACATTGTGTAATTTATGCCTGAATGAAATCCGTGTAAAGTAATAAACCATTGTAACGGATTTATAAAAGTATCGGAGATGGATTTAAAGTCAAAGAACCTTTCCTTTAAGTCCAGGGAGTCGAAATATCCAATAGTCTCAATTCACCCCAGCCACTCCCCCTTGGTGTGACCTTTGACCCTTTTGGTCAAATGTGCTCTTTGATTAATAGTACTTATAACTGAAAACAGAATTGAAAAAAGTTGATTCTGTGCGAAGTTATACCCGTTTTCCTGTAATTGCTATAGAGGGTG
>JAQGBU010001674.1:0-11888 GCA_034698605.1 Isotoma decorata | reverse complement strand
GAAGTTCTCTGAACGGATCTAGCTTGAGCTTCCTTTTTGTTTTTTGAAAACCACTTAGGGCTTTTTTGTCCATTCTTCGAAAATTATGTACGCCAAAAAAAGTCTAATGTTAATGAATGTAACAATGTGTTTTTCCAGTTATTTACAGGAACTTATATTCTAAACCATAACCATTGAATTAGGGTGACAGAATGTTTTAGAATTCAATCAGTTCATTTTATTGAATAAAGCCAATGGTGGTCAATGAATGGCTAAGGAGATGTTTTGGCTTCAGTGATTTCAACGTGCAGAAAAATCGTGGGCAAATTTTTCAACTTTATAAATTTCTGATATGTATCTTTTAACTTTAAGATTTTTGTAAAACTCCGTAACCCCCAAGGGCCCTCCGGGCCCTAGGGCCCCAAGGCGCCGCCTTGGCTGCCTTGGCTTATTTACGCCACTGTTATACTCTTATAAATATTTTTAGCATTAAGTATCCTTGAGATGCTTTGTGTGAGCGTCAATATGGTGTCCGTCTCTCCGATTGAACTTTCCACAGAATCAACGTTTTCAAATTCTGTTTTCATAAATTGGGTGATTGGGTTATATTTTTAAAGGGAAGGTTAAGTTCCATAATGGGCCAACTCGGCCCATAATGGAAAGGGCCTCACCCCCTGATTTGAAATGAGGTTTTTCTTTTCAATGCGTGTAATATTGTGTAGTCCTGCTCGTAGCGTTCATTCATGAAAAACTGATTAGAAATAGCTCAGTCACCATGAAGCGAAGGTTTCGATTTCATAAATATAATTTCTTTATAAACATAATGTCATTCTCATGGATTTATCATGGTTTATTAGGTTTATTTTATAACTAATACTATCGCCGTATGTTATCATTAGTACAACAAATATTCAAATGATTTGTTCTAAGGGGCTGGCTTAAAAGTTTGATATCAATTTCCGTCGCAATTAAACAAAAAACCCCAGGGGTGGGTGTAGCTAAGTAGCTACAAATTATGGTTGATTGTTACCTTTAAAAGTAAGTAGCTCTCGAGACAAGCAGAATTTTAAAAAAACGGTTATTTTCTGCAAATTACTTTTAGAAAAGGTGATAACTTAATTGAAACTCTTTTCTTATCCACTTTCATATACGCATTGAAATAGGCTTGTTATTTTGTCAGAGGACAACTATTTTTAATTCCAAGAATTTGAAGGAAAAATCGGTACAGTGAAGGGCTTGATCATAAGTTACATGTAAGCTATGGCATGCTCTTTTACAATCCCCAATCATAAGTACCCCTTTTAGTAATCAAGAATCATTGAATCATACCTCAACCATTTATCTAAAAGCTTTTCAACTCAAATTAATATTACTGTACCGACTTTTTCTAAAAATAGAAACATAATTATAATATGTGAATTAGTGAGTTTCTCCATCGAGTGTGTCGTTATTATAGGAGGACCTTGAAACGTAAATGTAAAATGCATCCATTGAAAATGCAATTGTCATTTAAAACTAATTGAGCTAATTACAGGTAACGACAATTTGATTTATGTAAACCTTAATGGTTATTACAGTAATTATAATTAATACAATCTTTTCTATGCATGGTATTTTTCTAAGCAAAATAACCTAACCCAACCAAACCAAACCTAACCAAACCTAATCTAACCAAGCAAAGTAAACCAGGAGAAAAACTTAGAAAAATCTGTCCCCTAAACCCGAGTCCAACCAAAATTACTATAAAGTAACAATTTTAGGACATTAGATCCCGCATCTTAGACCCCCACACCTTAGATCCTCTATAGATCCCCAAGACTAAAGAGCTCAAGTATAAGACTTTTTTACTTTAAATAAAAATTTTAAAAGGATGAGGAAAATGAGTAAAAAAATAACTTCGTTATTTACCAAAACCTAGTAAAGTAAAAGCTCCATGCTTTAATATAATTTTATATTTTATATAAGATGTGTAATGTAACGACAGGTGTTGTATTTTCTGTTTGAAAACACGGCACACAGCTAACTCTATACCCTGAAAAGGACGAATTTCCATTCTGGAATGAAGGATAATGTAGGCAAGGGTACTTTTTATGTCAAGAAAAACCATTTTCGACCCCTACACTTGCAATGTGCTAAAGGTAGTGTAGTGGGTAAAAAAAACTGCTGGGGGGTTTTAAAATACGGTTTTTCTTCTTCGTGAAGGGTGGCCTTATGACATTCATAATTGTATTGTATATACAATATGTATTAATATGAGGTATGAAAAACAGTAATTAAAAAATAAACTGTTTTATTCTGTTTGATTTGAAATTTTAGAAAATCGAAGATCTCATTTAAAAATATAATGGACCGTTTTAACCTATCCATGAACAACGCAGCATCATTGCCAGTGCCAAAACCTGATGGCTCTTTGCAGTACTGGTTGGATCACCCAGAACTTGCAGATACAACAAAGTCAGAAGCAGCTATAATAAATGACACTTTTGAGATGGAGTGTGAAGTTCTGCAACGCAGAAATGAATGTGCATCAAATACTCAACCTAATGCATATGGTTCTACTTCAAATGGTCTCAACAAAATTAGAAGCAATCCTCCTAGCATACAACTTAATCTGAATTTCTTACTAGAGGAGGAGGAGTCTCCAATATTACTCCAACAAAATCGAAAGGGACTGTCGAATCAACAACAACCAACTTCGTTTAATAGTGAAATGTCCTCCCAGCAACTGCAAGAAATGCTCCCTTGCAGACAATTTCGAAAGAGACGGTCGAATCAACAACAACCAGCCTCATTGTCTAGTTCGACTTCTTTGTCCCAGCAGCCGCAAGATATGCTCTCTCCCCAACAATATCGACAGGAACCGTCGAATCAACAACAACCAACCTCATTGACTAGTTCAATTTCGTTGTCCCAGCAGCCGCAAGTTATGCTCTCTCTCCAACAGTATGGACAAGGAGTGCCGAATCAGCAACAACCAACCTCATTGACTAGTTCAATTTCTTTGTCCCAGCAGCCGCAAGACATGCTCTCTCCCCAACAATATCGACAAGGGCTGCCGAATCAACAACAGCCAACCTCATTGACTAGTCCAATTTCGTTGTCCCAGCAGCCGCAAGATAGGCTCTCTCTCCAACAAAATCGACTGACACCGTCCAATCAACAACAACCAACCTCATCGACTAGTTCAATTTCGTTCTCCCAGCAGCCGCAAGATATGCTCTCTCTCCAACAATATGGGCAAGGACTACCGATGCAAGAAATGGTTCCTCCCCAGAAACCTCAAATGGAGTTAACGAATCAACACCAACAAATGCAAATGTCTTCATCCCAGTTCCAGCAACAGCCAATGCACCAGCTCCAGGGACAACATAATTTGAAGCCTGAAAATGGGCATTGGAGACGCATATTAATCAATTTCCTGAGCGCTGAATGGTCTAAATTCAATAGCTGGCAATTTTCAAATACTAATAATAATCCGTGGTCCGAACCCCTCCTGAAACAATGGTCGTCGGACGTGAGAAATCAGTCAATCCAGTTCATAAAAAATGCTGCTAAGTCCCAGAGAGATCAATTTAGTCAATGGTCCCTTCCCCAGCTACAGATATGGCTCATGTATGTGTTTGGAATATGGATAACAATGCTCAAAGAGGAGAGGGCCAGCTTGCAAAATACAGAAGGAAACTCGGACAAAAAAAAACGATGGCTCAAAAACGTGATAGAAATAATACTGCGCATACTTGAACCACAGGAAACCCTTTGGAAGAATAAATATACAGTAATACCGTCCACACAAGAACAGGGAAATTAATTCTACCCAGAGGCAATGTATATAAATAAGAGACGCGTTCAAAATTACATTCAAAGATCTACTATCTAATAAAAGGTTATTTTTTTACATACAGCTTTTTTCCTCATTCTTTGTTATCCGTACAATTTTGGAACGGCTGAACGTAAAACCTAACCAAATACAGCAATAGAAATACCAAACTTTCCGAATGATAGTTGATACGTTAAAAAACTGACCTGCTGGGCGGTCATGGGTCAAAACTCATTTTTAGCATGGGGTAATGTTTCTTTATTAGTAGCCGCATTATGAAGGGTTCTTCGTGAGTCCTTTATGAACCACAAAAAACTTACTTGGGGTTTTTAATTTCTATGCACTATTACTCTGTACCAGTGGCGTAACTTTAGCCCGAGATCCCTGGTGCGAGAAGGACTCTAGGGCCCTTTTTGAAAGCGAATCTCATCAATCGTCAATGCCTCTATAAATAAGTATGTTTATGACGAGAAATCTCATTATTTCTCTTATTTAAGTAAAAAAAATGTTAGTTGGAAATCCTCCAGTTGGAATCCCTCAAGGCTCTAATGTTAATTTCAAAATTCAATAACTTACTATCCCGCAAACACTCGAGTTCCAGAGAAATTTTTAAAAAACGTTTTGACGTTTTTCAAACCTTATCTGAATCTAGAACATAGACCGTTTTAGGGATAGGTTGTATTCTCTAATACAGGTTTAATTTTCTCTACGAAACGCTTTTTATGCTTGTGAGTCGGTGTATTCACAATTCAGAAACAAATATATTGAGTTACACTTCACGGGTAAAAGGGTTGCTTTCGGTTTAAAGTTTTGAAGTTATTTTCCAAGCTTTCTGAAGTGAGCCACTTCCTGATTAGGGTAAAATCATTAGTTAATTCATTTAAACAATTATTGAATTTGAAATTAACATTAGAGCCTTATGAATGAGAGCAAATTTACAACCAACAGTACCTTAAGAAAAAGTACATTTAACAATGAACTCAAAAACTGTATAGAATACAGTTAACCATAACTTTTTCTATAATTTTATTCCCTTCTAAAGCAGCAGAAACAGAACTGATAAAGAACAAAATGCAGGAAATGCACAAATTGGGATCAATACGATAAAATTTAACGTATACATTAACCAGTTTCCTGATAGATTTCAGGGTTTTAAATTCACTAGCTATACCAGATTTAAGGGTCAAGATTTCCGCCCATAGGTCCGAAGACACATCTAATATGTATTTCATACAAAAAATGCTTTACTTTTTCAGCAGTTCTGGCATTTTCTAATATGTTTGATGGTACGATACATAATGGGAACAGTATTGAGATTGATTGAGAAATTTAGGTAGATCTATTTTTTCTGAATTCTAATATTCAAAATTTAAAACCCCTAGGGCCCCTGTAGGCCCTTCAGTCCCACGGGCCGGGGTTCGGCGATCTCCCATAGTTTCGCCACTGCTCTATACTGCTTTTAACGCGAGGCAAGGGTTTACCGATGTTTTACCCCTTCATGATAACTCCTAGTCTTGCTGCAACAAAGTATGTTGGAAATCATAAAATTTTGACCCCCTTCCGAGCTGTAGTACACCCTCAAACATCATATTTTTTTAAGCCATAGCAGTCTTCGTGTGTCGTGCCTCGTGCGTTTTGTTGGTGGCGGTGATTGATTTAGCAGCCAGGTTTTTTTGTGAAATTTTGACCTCTGACCTCTTATATTGCCAGTCAGTCTTTTAGACTGGCTTATAAATACTTGTAATGAATGTTTTTCTAACAAAAACTAATGATGATCTACGATGGCTATTCTGTTTTCTGTGCCTCACTGTTACCTTCGCAAAATCCTGTAGTGAAGGCGTATGAGAAAGTTATTTTGTTCGAATGATGATTTGTATCTTATGTATAATTCTGAGGAATTCCTTTGAAGATTTCCTTCCTACCTTATTTAGTTCGTGCAATGCAAAATTTAACCCCAATTCAAATTCAACCCAACAACACACTACACAGCTGAATTGCAATATTTACGAAAATAAGAAACAACCGAGAAAACGGCAAATAGGAAGAAATACTAAAAACTCGTTTTACACCTGTAAAACGCAATACAATGACACGATTTTGCCGGAAGAAAAATCCCCAAAAGTAATAAAGTTTATTTTCATTATGATTTGATAATGTTTGTGGTTACTAGCAAGGATCCAATTTAATCACAACTTCGCTGAATTTTTGGAGAGCACAGCTACTGTAAAAGTCTCAAGCTAAATTTTTAAGATTGGTGTACTTCGATGCAAAATTGTTCTGGGAAGAGCTGGGTGGTTAATTAAATTTTTCCTGGGATATTTACAAAAAAAATGGATTAGATTTCGGATTTGGGATTAGTTTTAATTCAGGGATTGATTTAAGTCGGGGTTAGATTAGTTTTTTCGCAGTTCCGGATTAGGGACTTGGATTTAGCCCGGATTAGTTTCCGGGATTTGGGATTAAAATTTCACAAAGCATGGCACAGATTTCGTTACTGTGGGTTCCATCAGATTTGCCTCAAGATTGGATAGAATAGTGAACTTCACATAGAAATGTATTTGTTTCGTCGGACTTGGACGATAGGTAATCCCCTGCGGCCTTCAGAAAGGTCAGAAGGTCACCTCGTAATTCCCGTTTGGCCCCAAGCACATGGGTAATCTATCCAAAGCAAGTGCTCTGCAAATTCCAAAACAGTACCATATACACTACCCTTATTGCGAGCTTAAAGTCACGAGCTACAATTAACTGTGTAAATGTCAATGAAAAATGATGACCCTTGACCCCTATAGTGTTTTACATCATAAGAAAGGTAATGTCCAGACAATTTAAAAAAAACTTGATTTACCCCGATCCTAGGCATAAAGACTTTTATTTCATAATAGGTCAAGAAACATGAAATTTGGGTTAACATTTCATGTAAATTTGCTATTTGTAGCCCCCATGCCAAATTTTAGCTTCCTAAGTCGAATTTCCAAAACCAGTGGGGGTCACCCTGTGGGGTCATTCAAATCACGAAAATAAAATTTGGCTTCAGATTTGATATAATAATACTATTTTTAACTTAACGCCTTTCGGCTTCCTACATTGACATTCAAAAAACCAGTGTTGGTGACCCTGTGGGGTCATTCAAATCACACAAAATTAAATTTGGCTTCAGATTAACGTTGCAATTCGTAACCTCTATGCCAAATTTCAGCTTTCCATGATGATTTTCAAAAAACGGCTTAAATTTGACCGTGGGGGTCTTTAGCCCACCACAGGTCAAAAAGTTGACAAACACTGCACATCTTCGAACTCGGTTCTTGATCTAGCCCAATACAGGCGTGGTCAAAACTTCATGCACATCGGTCAAACCGTTCTTGAGTTATCGTCAGACGGACAGACAGACAGACGGACAGATATAAAGGGTTCATAAGCCCTCCGGGCTAAAAAAACAAACTTCCCAGTGTAACTTAATTTAGCCCGAGCCTAGGCATAAAGACGTATTTCATAATTGGTTACGAATAATTTGCTTCAAATTTTATGGAAACTTACAATTTGTAACCCTCATGCCGAATTTCATCTTTTTAAGTTGACTTTGAAAAACCGGTGGGGGTCACCCTGTAGAAGCATTCAAGTTACAAAAAAATTAAAGGCTTCAGGTTTCATGTAATGTTGCTATTCGTAACCTCTATGTCAAATTTCGGCTTCCTACACTGACTATTAAAAAACCAGTAGGGGTCACCCTGTTGGGTCATTCAAATCACACCGTATTAAAATTTGGCTTCAGATTTTATGCACTGTTGCTATTCGTAACCTCTATGCCAAATGTCAGCCTTTTATGATGATTTTCAAAAAACCAGTGGGGGTCACCCTGTTGGGTCATTCAAATCACACCGTATTAAAAATTTGGCTTCAGATTTTGTGTACTGTTGCTATTCGTAACTTTTATGCCAAATTTCAGCTTCCTACGTTGAATTTCAAAAACCACTGGGGGTCATCCTTTGGGGTCATTAAAATCACAACCAATTGAGTTTGGCTACAAATTCCATGTATAGTCGCTATTTGTAACCTTCATGCCCAATTTCAGCTTTCTATGATCATTTTCAAATAAAACCTTACTGTGCAACTTGATTTAGCCCGAGCCTAGGCGTAGTTTTCTATTTCTTATAGGTCACGAAAAATTACATTTGGCTTCAGATTTCATGTAGCCTTGCAATTTGTAACCCCTATGCCAAATTTCATCTTTTTCCGTTGACTTTGAAAAACGAGTGGACCCTTTGGGGTCATTCAAATCCCAAAAAAATGTAATTTGGCTTGAGATTTCATGTAGCCTTGCAATTTGTAACCCCTATGCCAAATTTCATCTTTTTCCGTTGACTTTGAAAAACGAGTGGACCCTTTGGGGTCATTCAAATCCCAAAAAAATGAAATTTGGCTTGAGATTTCATGTAGCCTTGCAATTTGTAACCCCTATGCCACATTTCATCTTTTTCCGTTGACTTTGAAAAACGAGTGGACCCTTTGGGGTCATTCAAATCCCAAAAAAATGAAATTTGGCTTGAGATTTCATGTAAATTTGCTATTTGTAGCCCCCGTGCCAAATTTCAGCTTCCTAAGTTGAATTAAAAAAGAAACCAGTGGGGGTCACCCTGTGGAATCAATCAAACCACCAAAAAATAAAATTTGGGTTAAGATTTCATTTATATTTGCTATTTGTAGCCCCCATGCCAAATTTTACCTTTCTATATGACCATTTTCAAAAAAGCGCGAAAATTACATGACCGGTGGGGGTTTTGGCCCATCCACGGACCAACTACTTGGGACGCCCAGCCCATCTTCTGTCTCTGGCCGGAAATCAGTCTGTCTCTGGCCGGAAATCAGTCTGTCTCTGGCCGGAAATCAGTTTGGCTAATGTTCAAATTGTGTCCTCTGACAATAAAGCTCATTATTATTATTATCTTCGAACTCGGTTCCTGATTTGGTGAAATACAGGTATGGTCAAAATTTCATCTAAATCGGTTTATGCAGTCTTGAGTTATCGTCTGACAGACAGACAGACGGACAGACATGCCGAGTTCATAAGCCCTGGGCTCGTGCTAAAAAGTGCCATACTTGACCCTTGTGATGTCAAAGTCAGGTTTACAACCGTTCAAAAGTTGAAAGACAAATGATCCATGTTGAATTTGTTGCATATCTTTCAAAAGGTTATGTTTAGAGACGAATATAAAAAGTACGATACTTGACCCTGGTGCCCGTACGTTCAGGCGCTACAACCGTCTTAAAATCAAGGGGATTGAAAATTCAACATTTTCCTTCCATGCACATTGCCAAACGCAAAAGCAAGAAGTAAGGAGCTTATTACAAACTAATCCCGAAAATTAATCCCAAGTTGGATTAGCGGATTAATAATTAATGTGGATTAGGGATTAGTTTTGTTGATTTAAATCCCTGGGATAAGGGATTAGTTTTAATATTTTTAGGAACCGGGATTAGGGATTCAGGATCAGTTAATCCCTAATCTGGATTACTAATCCGCTAATCCTTAATCTGGAGTATCCCAGCTCTGCTTCTGGGTAGTATTAATGGTGGTGCAAAATTCCATCAAAGAATTATTTTATCTAAGTACCCTAAATTAGACGACTTTCAAAATTCGAGTTTTCAAAGATTTTTTAGAGTTACAATAGCGGGGGCCAAAAATTCTGATTTGAAATGAGCGTTGAGGTATGGGAAATCGGTTTAGGTTTCATACACTAAGAATACGTTAGCATTGGGGCCATATGTTTCTTATACTCTCCAACTAGCTGTTTCGCTGCGCTGCTCGCAGTACATTTTTCAAAAATCTACTCCATTATTCAATCAAGAATATGAACAAGAATGTAACCGAAGAGAATGAAATAAACTTATCCTATTTATCGGAAAATAAGTCGATGCCGAGAATTGTAAGCTCCCCCTTTAAATCAGAGACAATTATAAAAAGTCTATTAAATTTAGAGGTTCAAAAATTTGGAATCAGTTACCACCACATTGGAAGTTAAAAGAGCACAGTTACAACGATTACAAGGAAACGGCGAAAAAGTTCATTTTAAAAAACGAAAAAAACAGATTGTAAGATTTTAAATGCTTAATGTCTTTGTATAGCTTTAAGTCTAGTCTGTAAATCATAAATGTTTATTTCAAAATGTCACCGGTGGCAGAACAGTGTAATTTATACTGAACTGGGAAAGACAATAAAGATTTAAATAAATAAATAAATAAATAAAATCTGAAATTGTAGTTCAAACTCCAAACCAAATCCTAACCAAACGCTTTTCTTAATAAATCCCCGTAATACATCAAGCTCATAATTCATGATACTCCATAATCCATCAATGCTTTTTCATGCATAATTTATCAATTGGGAGACTTGCTTTGCTGATTCAACGTAGAAGCCGTAAACTAACGTCTTTATCGGATTAGAAATTAGAACCCCCTCGGTTTAACTCCCCCCTAAATGACTCCCCCAGGTCTACACGATGTTTCAAATATTAACTCCCCCCCCCCAAAACTAAAATTCTGTCTTACGATAAAGGTGTATTTCAGTAGATTTTTAAACTAGGTCCCACCCGGAATAACTCCCCTCCCCGGAATACAACCCCTCCGTTGTTGGAGGGTTGAAATAATAACTGCCCCAGGGGTACTAATCCGACAAAGACTGTATATAAGCAATTTTTAAGGCATCAATCGCCTAAATGATTCATCAACGAGGAGTTTATGCCATTGAAAAAACGTTTTTGGTGGTGGTGATGATATTTTAATAGAGGAGGTGGAAACACATAGATTGGAAGCGGGAAAATCCACGTGTGTGTAACTGCCCTCTCTATTCATTTCTCGTTCTTCTGTCTACTTCTCTGTTTAGTGAATGAGCCGAGTGCCACATAAAAATATCAACCTGCTTCTATACTCAAACAGTTGAAACATGTCTAGTCACTAATACTATATACAACTTTGCTCGATGTACACCACCATGCACCACAAAACCACAATTAGGATCCACTGAATTGGTCTATTTATTAAACTTTGCCTGTCATTCGAGGCATTACTGACTCTTCTTTCCTGTATTTCTGATTTATTTTGTCCTTAATTTACGTGTCATTTCCAATTCGATACGATAATAATTACTGGTCATAAGGTCAGTGGTATATATAATATATCCCATCGGTCATAATCTTGAACTAGGGTGTCCCTTATTAGTTACCCTTGATCCTTTTCTTCATACTGATACTACGTTGCAGAAGTTGTAAATGTAGAAGTATTACGGTAATAATATCCCTATATGCTGAATGGATCCTTTTCCAGTACAAAAGTTTTCCTGTGCATCTTGATTTAGCCCGAACCAGGACTTATTTTTACACTTGGCTTCAAATTTCATGCAAGGCAACGTGACTATTTATAGCTTGAATTGAAACCCCACTGTGAATTTCAGATTTCTACTATGATTCTTGAAAACCAATGGGGGTGAGCCGTTGAAATAATTCAAATCACAAAAACAAAATTTGGGTTCAGATTTCATGTTCCATTGCCATTTGTTACCTCAGTGCCCATTTTCAGCTTTCTATGATGGTTTTTAAAAACCAGTGTGTGTCACGTGTCACACTGTATTTTTCCCCCTTTTAGCGGCCAAAACTATTTTTTCCCTCTTTTTATATGACGTATGTATTGTATGAACGGTCATGACTATTTTTGGGTCAATTTTTTTGCACATTCTTTGCATCAGGAAATAACTACGTTCGAAATTTCAGGTAAAAAATACGTATCACAGGGGAAGGGGCGGAGAGGTCGGGTAGTCGGGTTGTGGTGATTTGGCAAAATACACAAATAAATGGTCATAACTTCATTCGAATCGGTTAAAGCATTCTTGACTCTTGAGGTATCGTCAGACGGAGATGCCAAATTCGTAAACCCTAGGCTCGGGCTAAAATCGAAGTATTATTAGAGGATGTATAGCAGTATAATAGTCGAACGAGACTGTGTAAAATTATGTATTGGTTTTGTTCAGCAGACACATCGGGTTGTGTACCCCTCACAGTACATGACACAGAGAGAGGCTGAAGGATGAAGGAAGAAAAAGCCA
>JAQGBU010001673.1:0-11890 GCA_034698605.1 Isotoma decorata | reverse complement strand
GTCTGAATGGCTAACTTTTGACAGGAATAATATTTTTCTGAACAGTTGAACACCATGACCGTCATTTTCAAACTTTCCACAGCACGTTTTCGATTTCATAAAGATAATCTAACGATACTTTAATATATCCGTTTGTCATGGTTTATTGATTAAAATTGAAAATATTCGTTTTAAAAAATTGTCACTGAGCTTTTTTTGAAATTTTTTAACAACCTAACTTTAAAGAAATGAACTCGTGAAAACTTACGATTGATTCCTTAGCTTCTCTGAATGATGAGGGACAGGATAGGGAGATGCCACGGGTATTTCATCAGGTACAGGGATATTTTTAAGTACGAGCATCTCCCTTACAGAACCAGCAACAACAGATAATATCACACTTGAAAAGCTCACATTAAAATGTGATTTAATTTCTTTAATTTGAGAAATAGGAATTCTATCCGAAGTACCTGTTAAACATTTAGCTAATTTGTATTTATTTAATTGAACTCTGAAGGGATAGTTGATAAGGGGCAGGAGGGATAGTTCAGCTATTGAGTATGCAATACAAAATGGAGCAGATAAAATAAATTTAATTTTTTCCCACGGGTGTCTTTCAATTTTTTCAGGAGATGCATTTTTGAAATGATCCGTTTTGTCAATAAACCCATTTATTAAAAGGTTCATAAAAGAATAGCCGTCAACGAGGGAGTGGTGCATTCGAAACAGTATTTCTGTACAAGGTTCTAGAACGTTAGTTTTGGAGTTGTCCACTCCACCGGGATAAAAGTTAGGAAGGAATGTAATGTCCCACAAGGGTTTTTTAAATTCCCATTTTTTGTTCAAAAGTTCTTCCCGAAGTTGAAGTATGTCGAGGGGAGTAAATTTTACTGGGTTTGTAGAAAAATCCACACTGGATTTGTTGTGGAATTTGACATGATTTTTTAAATCGAATGTTTTATCCCATTTCCAAAAGTAGTAGCCAGCCCATTTGCAAATATATTGTTGAAGTTCAGGATATTTGAGTTGTCCATTAGGAAATGTTGATTCTAGAAGGTTCTTTTGTAGCCGGGAGCACACTTGGTCCAAATTAGGAGTCCCTTCTAGGGTTAAATTAACTACGATGTTGTATTTAGGGTTTTTGTACATATCGTCCGCAGCACAAGAACTACCGAATGCATTAAGCATTTTTTGTAAATTTGGTTTAGTCTTTAGGGCTATTTTAGAGATTAAATACCTCGGTAATAGTATAAAAGAGAGGGATAGGAATATTATTAATGGAAGTAAACAAAGAAGGGCTATTGAAAGTAAAAATGTAAAAATTTTCAAAAATGGATTTTTTCTTAACATTGTGATATGAGTTTGTTAATTATTTGTTTGAAAAGAAACTTGGGTGGGTAAGACAGTGTGTAAGACAAGTAATTGTTGAAAGTGCAAACTCTGCAAAATAATTTTTGTAAATGATGTAAATGTAAACTCCAGAGACATAAACATTTACAAAGCTCTTTTTAAGTTATTCCATTTTTTTAATTTAGTTTTTAATCATTTGTTAAAGTAGCAAAATAATTATAGGAATATAGCATAACATGTTGATCTCAGATTGTGGGTTATTGTTACAAAAATGCAAAAATTAATCATGTTTGGTATATTATGTTGTAAGACTTAAATGTTGTTGTAGGATTTAATCGGTGTTATTATTTGTGTTGGGATTTTCCTACCCAAACGACCTAGGTGTTTATTTTATATTTTGCTCAAAATGTGTATCAGTTTTACCTTCTCATACAGTTAAGACGATGGATAAAAGCAGTTATAAACTAACGTATCACTCAAATTAAGCCCCCTCCTTCACTCATGATTCGTAAATGGCCTTTTTTACCGTACTGGTTTCATAAAAATAATTCTGCAAGAAATAGTTCCCACAAGTATACCAAATGCTAATTTTTTAAATGTTTTTTAACTGTTGTCTTATTTAAAGCCCTTTGAATATTTCCAGTTTTGGGGGTTGACATTGTTAAGTCTTCATGTCCTCCTAAGTTGGAAGAACATTATAACTGGGCCTTGAATTCGGAAAGACAAAAAAAGATGAAACAAACAAACAAATAAGTAGTTGTAGATGGTAATATTACAATATCCCCTGTAGGTTTCATTCCATTCCATCAGTGTCCAATTAGTGTTACATTTATTTTTTTGTTAATCATTTTATGTATGAAATAAAAGTATGATTGGAGTATAAAATAAATGGGAATTTTGATTGTGTGTTTTGTTTGTAGTTTATGCTTTATAGTTGGAATTCATGATGAGCAACTGGTTTGTGTTTTTATCTGAAATGAAGAAATAATTCGGTCGAATATGGAATACTTATGTTTATTTGAACATTCCGAAATTACTTTGGAATGTTAGGATTCTTGTATTAATCCCGTATCTAAAAACAATTGAAATACTGGATGGGGGTAAGCTACTACTGCTATATAATTATTTATTGCATGCTATTAAATTAAATGTAAGGGAATACTTTTAAATTAACTTTTTAATAAATGATAAAATTCAGTTGGGCATCATGGCATCTTAAATTTCTTGTCTTATTCCATTCTAATTCCATTTCATTGAAAAGTGCATGAAGAGCAGGGTATGCTACCCCAGGTTTTTTGGGTCGGGGTTTTTTAGGGTTTTTTGGGTTTTTTGGGTTTAATTCAATTTAAAGCTTTAGGAGTCAAAATTTTCACAAACTGTCAATCTCAGTGTTTTTCTCTCATTGAGATACACCATATTTTCTATTTAAACCCTTAAAAAGATGAAAAAACAGCTATTTAGAGTTTTGCTGGACATAGAGTCCACTTCTATGACCCTTAGTTGAAGAACCCAAAAAACCCAAAAAACCCTTAAAAACCCAAAAAACCCTGGGTAGTTGGGTTTTTTACAAAAAAAACCCCGGGTTTGTCGTACCCTGATGAAGAGTAGGCATAATATTATAAGTTAGCCTAACTGGCCCGAAGGCAGTTACTAATCTTTGGTTTCTGCTTAGAAGTTAACTGGATACGCTCACTTCTTATAGTTAAGAATTTTTGTCATAAGCTCTAAATTCTATAAAACGATTTCCAGTTTAAGGGCAATGGTAAAACTCCTTTTTTGGAAAGTTCACATGCTTCTTAATAGTGTTAAAAATGATGGTAAGTTTTTTATTGGAACTTTTATTCATTTATTTATTAATGAAAAGTGGTAGCAGTGAGTCAGAAGAAGAAGACGTTAGTTAAAAAAGATAAGGAAGAGTTTTTAACAATACAGAATTTACACAAATTTTGATTGAAATGAATTTCAAAAGGAAAATAAGACCCAGCTCATTTTTACCAGAGAATTAACTAAACTTCGAAGCCTGTAATTATCTTATCATCTTAAGTGTAAAGATAGTTGAATTTCAGGATCAACACTGGCAGGTATTCCATGAATGTATTGCAAATCTTCAAATCTCTGCTCTGTCTTTACTTTATATTTCCGAAGGATGTAAATCAACGACACTTGTAATTCTTTTGTTGCAAACTTGGACCCTGAAATGATTAAAATTGATGAATAAAAACAACAAGATAAAGCTGCATTTCCCCAACAAACGGGTATTTAAATAAAGATAAGTAAATCTTACCTAGACATTCTCTAGGCCCTGCTGAAAATGGGAGATAAGCATACTGACTTCTTCCAGTACAGGCTTTTGTACTGAATCTTTCAGGAATGAATTCCTCAGGGTTAGGATACACGTCGGGGTCACGGTGGACGTCAAAAACGCTCATCACTACGTCGCACCCTTTAGGCAATATTCGTCCGTCTTCTAAATGCAATAGTTTCACAATTTACCGATTGTAAAATATTTTTTTGAAACAAATAATTGTTAATTTTTAATTTTAAATACCGTAAAACGCGATTTAGAACCCCATGGAGAGTTATTGTTTCAAAGCAATAATTCAAGCCAGTTTAACATGAGGAGATAGGGACTTTTAACATTGGAAGGATAGGAGGGATGGGGCTTTATTCCGCAGGGGGTTCTAAATCGCGTTTTACGGTATGTTTGCCACTTTACCAAGTTTGAAATCACTTTGAGATTTTCTGGAGAAGAGTGGAACAGGGGGTAAAATACGAAGGGCCTCTTTTGTGCACATTTTTAGATATTTCAATTCCTCAATGTCACATAATGTTACACGTCGATTAAAGTCATTTTTAAAAATACTGTCGATTTCTTGATGAACTTTGTCTTGACAATCGGGATTAATGGCTAGCATGAATAGGGTAAAATTTAAAGCTTTGGAACTTGTGTCTGATCCCTGTAAACATTATTATAGTTTAAATTACAGGACGGACGATATTTTATGTTATAGCTAATCAAAAGTGTATTTTAATACGAGTAGTTTTTTTAAGTATATTGTTCTTACCGCCCCTATGAATGTTAGAACGTGATCACTTAAAAGATTTATATTTTGAGAAATGTGTGAATCTATCATGTAGTCTATTAAAGGAGTTTCCTTATCATCTTCTGTATCTTTAATTAAAAAATAAATAGGATGATAATAATGTGAATACCGTATTTTAACCATGCATACATAAAAATATAGAATGTACCTTGCATATCAGTTTTACTTGATCGCTGAGCCAAAAACATTCGCCTGTCTTCTACAATCTTAAATAGTAAAGCAAAGAATGATTAATGGAACTTTAGGGCCACTTAGACAATTAAAATTTGAAGAGTAAGGTGTACTGTAAAACTGGATTTAAAACCCCATCGGATTTTAAAATTGGACTATCCTTTGAATATTAAAACTCCCTATCTCCCCACATTAAACTATTTTTAATAATTGCTTTGAAACCATAATCTCCTATAGGATTCTAAATCGAGGCTTAGAGTAAGTTTCATAATAAATCTTACCTTAAAGTTTAAATGATTCATCACTTTCATTGCTTTCTGCTCTGCAAGATGATATCCAAAAATTGAACGAATTATCGGGATGCTTAACCAAGGTTTGAAAATCAATACTTTAATTCCATCTGTAATTCTTTAAAAACAAATTTCCCATAATGTGAGGTGAAGCAATACTGGAAGGACTGAAGCATTTTAAATGTAATTTGAAATCCTTTTCTGATTAATTATGCTTACATCAGTTAGGAAATTGAAAACAACATTAGCAGAACTATAAAACTTTTAAATTAAAAAAAATGTATGAAGTTTTACGTGAACAAAGCTTTAACATAGGGTTTATCAGGTTCACGTTGAATTTCCATACTGCATCCTAAAGTTGACCCTGTTACAAAAAACAAAAACGTTTTACTTAACTAAGGTTTGCCTTCTGTCTCAAAGTAAATTTATAAGTTAATTGGCGTAATTACTCGCTAAAATTTCTAGGGTCAATCCTGCAAATAATGGCAGTAGGTTTAATGGTTTTGTATTATTTTTTACAGTCTGGTTGAGAATTTCCATAAATGTGTCTGCACTTTTGTTGAAACTTTGCATAAAGCCTTCGAACTGTTTGTAAGCAAATCCAGGTTTGATGAATTTTTTGTCCATTTTCCATTGCTTCGCTTTATTGTAAAAATGTTAACAAGATTAACGTAACAGTTTTAGTGATTAGGAAAAGTCAACTATTTTAGGGTATTTTATTAATAATCAAATAGTGTTAGTATTTTAGCTTACCCTTGGAAGTAATTAATCCATCGCCAAGAAATATATTTATACAATAGTAATCATCTCCTTTCTCAATGAAATTCGAGGACGTAAGTACCGTCTATAAAAAAAACGATCATAATTCTAATAGATTTGTTGCGTTTTTATTGAAGAAGTATAGAAGAATTTTTGTATGTAAATAAATGCAGGAAAATAAAAACACACTTTAATTATCTGAGGATCCTTGGTGAATATCCGAGCTTGGTCCAAACGCCAAAGACGTACCGTTTTACCATAACGTCTAAAATATTCTGTGATGCGTTTTTGTGCACCTTCAAATTAAAATTTGAATGGTTAATGTAGTTCGAATAGCTTGAAGGAAATTGTTTAAATATCATGAATTAGAAACAGCTTCTTAGAAGGAAGTTATTCAAAAATGTGAAAGGGGGGGGGCATGGGCTAGACTATAGTTCAGTTGGGTTTTTATATTTTTGTATCAGAAATGGTGGGTTCCAATTCGTATAAATACAAATAATATGCCGCGGGTATGAACTAGGGATTTAGGGCGTGTTTCTAACTTATTTTGGCAACCAGAGTGTTGGACTTAGGGATCAAATAGCTCCTCCTACTTCATAGAAAATGAGTTAAGGGGCAACGTGAGACATGTTAATTTCAGTAGGAGTAAAAAAACAAGGAACCGCGGTTTTTTCAAATGTTTGGGACAGCTTTGCAATTGGATAAGGAGAATTGAAGGAGGAGCTATCGGATTACGAAGTGCAGTCCAACACTCTGGTTGCCAAAAAAAGTTTGAAACACTATAATTTACAACAAAAAATAAAAGTTTACCTTTCGGAGTCCCGAACAAAGAGAAAGCATTGCCTACAAATGGAATGATAGGTCCACCCGGGAATCCATTCACACATCGGGCATTCCATGAAAATCTTGTTTTAAAATAAAATTGAAAAAATAAGGTAAAAATGAATACAAAGACCAATGTAAAAGATATTGATGGTTCGTAAATGGCTGAAAAGATTTTTGGAAATTCATTCTCAACGGAAAAGTCCATATTGAAGGTGGTTTGAATAAAGAGCAACTGATAATGGTAGTGGTCTTTGCACTTTTAAAGAGGTCCAAGTAGATCTATGTAATAGTAAGAATAATAAAAGCTTGTTAATAAGTGTAATAATATAAATGATTAATTTTACATGATGTTAAGTGTTTGCGATGCCTTTAAATCAATAAATAAAACGATATTTGGATGAAAGATTAAATCAGAATTATTTTCCTCTACATAAGAATCGGTTCCTTTAGTAAATAAAATATTTTAATTACGGGGTTTCCTTTCCTTGTAATTTTACATAAAGCATGAGGGTCAACTGAAATGTAACACGAGTAATTGGAAATTTCCCGTTTTATAGTAAAATATGTTATTATGCATTTAATACATATAATTAATATATTCATTAAATTCAAAAATTATA
Source organism: Isotoma decorata (assembly GCA_034698605.1). Taxonomy (NCBI): domain Eukaryota; kingdom Metazoa; phylum Arthropoda; class Collembola; order Entomobryomorpha; family Isotomidae; genus Isotoma; species Isotoma decorata. The sequence goes on along the minus strand of JAQGBU010001673.1, from coordinate 4,792 downwards.
GATTTCAGTTTAATACAGTTTCAATACTGCTGAATCATTAAAAACCGTGAAACTTGAATTAGAACCCCATCGGCCTTATGTTTTTGACCCTTCAAAAAATTTAGTTTATTCCCCTGGATAAAATAAATCCCTGGGCTTTAACGCGCTGCGCGCTGGTGTGATAGTGGTAATTGTTTTCACAATTTCGAAAAAACTTTAGAAAAAGTTTTTCGAAAATCTCGGTGTACGTTTATTGTTTACCAACTGCGAAAACCCAAACTTACAATTTTCCAAGACTTGTAAAAAACGTTTGGTGTCTTTGATTCTTTACGTTTTTAGTTCGATTTTAATTTGTCATCATCAGAATCCCTCTGCTTTGCAGTACCGTACATTATAATTTTTCTTGAAATTTCGAACCCAATTTTTAAAACTTAAATTTGAAAAGAGGAGATCCGAAAAAGTATTGAATTTTTTCGGACCTGTATTTGAACATTTTAATAAAAAATATACACGTTTAACTAACAACCTTTTTCTAATTTTAAGTTTGGGAGTCCCAGAATCCTATCCCAGCCACGCCACTAATCTTAACTAATTACACGACTTTCAACCGTCCAGATTTGTTCGACTACATAATAATCGGTCAGCCCCACTGTTTTGTGAAAAGATGTGCTATTCATAATAGTACATAATAATACTATAATAGTCTATTTTTATTATTAATTTTCTTTCGAGATCAACATCTGCCTTAAATAATGCCACTCTATGTAATCATGCTTTATTCGTTGTTAGCTGAAGGACTAGATCTACCCGAATCAGACTGTGATGATGTGGTAGAAGAAACGCTTTTATCCAAGTCTGAAAATGAAGCAAACAAGATGAAATGTTCCCTTCCTAGTTATTCCGCGTTGTATACTTTCTAAAAGACCAGAAGAAGACAAAAACATTCCTGAAGATGGTCATTCCTCACCTCAGATGATGACATGTCATATGCACCAACGACTCCAATCGTTCACTTTTGGGGGATGATGACAGCATTCCTGTAACCACACAACAGATTGAAACAAGGGTCCTTTCGGATTTATCCAGTGAAAAAGAAAAGTCGACGATCCTCTAAGGACCGCCAAACAAAACAAAATGTCTCGGTGTTGTGAAAGAGTTGGTAGGTTGGAACAACCACGTGGTGAGAAAAGGGGGAGATTGTCGGAGGATACGCAAAGCTTGAAGATCGAAGGTCAGGCAATGGTGGTGGTAGATATGATTATGCCCACAGGATGAAACCATTTCATGATCATCATCATTTATCTAGGACCCACAAAAACAGAAAGGAAAGAGGTGAGGGTACTTCAAAGACCAAAGGTATTTTAAATTTTTAAATATGCTTGTGTGGGCTTAAGATATGCATAACTGAATTACGCATTTATTCATTCCGCAATCGTGGTAGGACCGTTTGCCTTTCCGTGGTTCTTGTCATTTCTAGCTTTTCCATGAGATAGTTGACAAATATTTTAATAAAATAAAGCAATAAAGTTAACAAACAAAGTGCTATATTGCTTGCAGAACGAAAAAGAAACAAAGAAGAAAAAATCCGTGACATGGCACAAAGCAATCTCAGTCCAGAATAGAAGTAGGACTTGGTCGTCAGCCAAGAAAACAATTGCGATGCGAAAAGCCCAGCAAATCAACTATTGCAAAGGTGTACCGAAGGAGCGGAGCAGGACCTTGGGGTGACCTTTTGGTGACCCTTGGGGATTAAAAATTCAAAAACCCACTGAATTGACTTTCAATCCACCACCACAGACAACAATTGTTCAAGTTAAACCCTAAAGTGGGCAGACTACAGTGCACACTTCCATGCTGATACAACTATGCACAGACCAGAAATAGGCTGATAGACTGATCGTTTTGAGATTTTGGAAGAAGGCGGTGCTTAAAGGTACACATTAGAGCCTCTCTCTGTGTGTAAAGGGAACGCTTTACGTTACATGTATGAACCCCCGGATGTATATTTCCCTCAAGTCCCTCAGGAAAGAAAAAAAGAGGATGTTTTGAATCGATATGACTTTAAGTGTCGCAAAATTGACACAACAAAACTTGCGGTCCATGAAGCGGAGGAAATGGTAAGGAAAGCTGCGCACCCTAATTTCAAAACTCCTGAGTGAGTTGTGTGGCATAATGCATAAGTAGGGGAAGTGGAAGTGGAATTTGTAAGTTGTGTTTTTGTCTTAGATATTGACTGCAGTAGAAAACCATCGAGTTGTTATCATCGACGGCTTTACTGGATGTGGTAAACCGTTCTGACTCCTTAACACACTTTTTCTTTCCGCCGTCTTTTTTACGGGGTGGTTTCCTATTTCTGCCATTGTCGTCATCCTCATTATCACTTTTCGACGCTAGCGTGGGCTGTTCCTTAACTGTGATTGTTTATGGTTCTGCTAAGTGGAAGTAGGCTGGATGCCTTCTTCTTCAGAATCACTGATCACGCTAGATGTTTTACGACCCTAAAAGATTAATAAAGTGAAATGTTAAATTTTTTTCAACCCCCTCTATTAGGCTACGTAATTTACGAACCTCTTTTGATTTTTCTTTTTTTATACATCTCTGTGATGGACGTTGTTGGATTTCTTCTTCGCTGGAATCCGGTTCAGACTCGACAACACTGTTTTTCTTTCCGCCGTCTTCTTTACGGGGTGGTTTCCTATTTCTGCCACTGTCGTCATCCTCATTATCATTTTTCGACGCTAGCGTGGGCTGTTTCCTTAACTGTGATGGTTTCTGTCTTTTCCGCTTACTGGAAGTAGTATCCTCTTCTTCTTCATATTCACTAACGCATGTTTTTTACGACCCTGAAAGACAAATAAAGGGAATGGTTGATTTTTTACAACCCTCTCAAATTGCCAAAAATGTTTAGTTTAAAAATAACCTTCTCCTTAATTTTTCCTCCGGGGGTATTTAGCACTTTTTTTGGTCCCCTGCTTTTCCTTTCGTACCTAAAAGTACGGTTTGATAGTAATTTTTTAGAAAGTGGTTCTAATTAAAACCCACAATAAAAATACTACATTTTTTATCTTACCTTTGATAATTTTTTCCTGGTTGAAGAGGGTTCGGAAAAGTCCGGATCATGTGAATCTGAATTTTCTTCTTCGGATTGTTCATCTTAATTGTTCAGGTCTTCAACGGTCTCAATTATCGCGACCTAATAAAACATTAAAATTTAAAAAGTACGTTAATTGGACGACACAGAATTATTTAATTTTTTTACCGTTGGCTTCTTCTTAGCTTTAGAATCCTTTGCTCGTCTGACAATTTTGTCTAGAGTTTCAGACCTCTGAGGAACAAAGTTATCCGGTACCCGTACCCCTGCATGCTTGCTACGGTAGTGCTTTACCCTGTCTTTCCTGCTACCACAAAAGTATGCACTTCTCCCATCTGAACCGTGGGTGCAACCAGGAACTTTACAGGTGAAGCTGGCAGAGAAAAACGCATGGTGTAAATCGATTAACGAATACATAGTAGTCTTTGGTTTCCATGGGAATCCCGGGGGTGGGTCTGAGCCGTAGATATCGAAATCTACGTGGAAATCGTTGCTCAACAGACAGATAGCGCATACGTGATTCTTATGTGTAGGGTGGCCTGAAGGTCCGAATCACCCCTGTCTTTGATTCTAATTCAAAAAATCTGCTTTCGACAAGAATAAGAATTTGTCGGATTTTTCTTCCTGCCATTTTTTTAAACCCTATCAATTTATAAAAAAAACATCCAACAGGGTTGACATAAATACGGAGTCATATCTTTAATTTTTAAAAAAACGTAGAAAGTTTGTTTACTTTTATAAGTACGCTGAAACTCATCATGAAATGCATTAGCTTCAACTACTCCTTCCTCTACAAGAGTAGTGACGTATTCTTTTGATTCCTTGCATAAAATGTCACACTCAGTTGGTTTCTATCAAGGCCCTCTCTGTGTCCTTCTGCCTCCTAAATAAAAAAAAGTCATTAAAACTTGCCAATTTAATTCATCCATATTAATAATAAAATGTCCTACTTCTTGGATACAGCAATTGTTTTAATTGCTTCCGGCAGGGCCTTTTTAATTGTTGCCTTGACTGAAGCTGAGGGGTGGGACGCAGGAAGGGATGAGGGGGCAGATTCGGCAGATTCCTGTATGAAGTCAACGACCTGAGATGCTGCTGCTGTAATAGCTTCCCCAAGATCGACACGTCTGCAACTATTCCTTCTGCCGTCTCTACTGCTGATTTCGCAACAAAAGTAACAAAGGACGTTTCCTGTCTTTCGTCATTTTGCTCTTCCTCTTCGTCATCACTGTCACTTTCAGTCTCGACCTCTTCTTGTTCATGTTTTGACTTACAATGATTGGACTTGGAACTATGCAGTATAATTTATTTGGGACCATGTTTTAACGTTTCAAATGAGTTTGCCGAAGCTTCGCTCGCGGTGTGAGAGTCGGAAGAAAAAATAGCTTGATAATTAATTGCTGATAAAGTTGTACATTTTTGTTCGCTTGTAATAATCACCATAACTGACGGGCAGCTGCTGATATTAATCTGGTGTGCTGTGTCTGTGTATACATTCTGTGCGTTTCTACAGGTATAAATAAAATATGACGAGTGAAAACGAACAACAAATCCAGTTGCGTCTTATAAATGCGGGGACATCGTTTTGGACTCACTAGACTTGATAATATGTGGATATTTTGTTGAATAAATTGTTAAAATTTTTAATTATAGCTACCTACGTTATAACCTTTACTTTTCTGTAGAGTGCTGGGGGTATTGGGTCTCTATGATTTCTTATTC
>JAQGBU010001672.1:0-11894 GCA_034698605.1 Isotoma decorata | reverse complement strand
TATTAGTCTGGACTTAGAAAAAATTTTGGGGGAAGATGAATAAGAACTTCCCCTTTCCTACGTTATCAACCACTGTACTTCAAACCGATGAAAATCTGTAGATTTTTTGACGTAACATTAAAATTCAGTCCAATTAGAATTTCTAATTTAGTACCATGCATATTCTAGAAAACTATATCTAATACACTAATACAAACATAGAATACAAACAAAAAATGACCATATTTAAAAAAGGTAAAATGAGCCTTTGCATTTCCTCTGTCTAAAATCTAATTTTCCAAAAAAGGAAAGAATGCAATATATAATGTGAAAGCAATTGATTTTAATTTTCTATTTTTGCAATCGTCCATCATATCCAATAATTTTTATGTTTTTGAAAAACTTGCTGTAGTTTTTGCAGTTTGAACCCCAGCATGCATCGTCGTCCCTCAATAATTCCAATTTCAAATAAATTCCAAATTCGAATAATAGGCTACATACGTGGAGAGTAAAATAGTTTTTTTTCAAATAGCTATGTCCAACAGGAAACAAGTTGAATCTGCTGCTGTTGACTTGCAGAGACTACCAAAAACTGGCTGTGTGAACTAAAATCCTTTACCCCAAGGCATGAAACTGGCATCTGTCTCGGAAGCAATGAAGGATACATTGTGCCAGACAACAACCGCAACTTTCTCTAGTTGGCCATTATAAAAGCTTTAAAGTAGTCCCCAACCAGGCTGAAAGCATTGCTGACTGGTTGAAATCATAAAGCATTTTCCTGAAGTCAAGAGTAAAATGTTGAAGAAACCCACCAACTTTTGCGTCCACTAATAAGTCCTTTCGACTAAATTTTACGAGTTTAATAATTCAAAAGGAGCAGTGGAAAACGGAAGACATACTCGTTTTGTACTGAAACAGCTTAAATCCTCTTAAATGGTTTACTTGTCATTTGAGACTCATCTATGTACATAATGAACAAACCTTGACAAATGGATATATGAAAGTATCGTTTAGAGAAATTGTGCGAAATGAAATTGAAAACTTGGTTGTGAAAGACACATCTAACCTGTTTGAATGAATGAAAGCTAGAGAGCAGTATCCAATATCATTACATACATGTTTCACAAAAACTTCATTTAAAATTGGAAGTGTGGCCGATTTGACCCATTTTCGAACTGAACCGTCCATTTAAACCTTGGTCCCCATATAAAGAAACCGAAATTAAAAAACCTTTATTGTATAGAAAGTAAGAGCTTTAAATTAACGATAGCCGGACAGACAGAGGGACACAATTTACGTTCACATAAAGTATCTAAACGATACATAGCCGGCCTTGCTTAAGTCTGCCAAATATGTAAAATGAGAAATGAAGCTGCCTTCGACACTAAAACGTTGTTCGAAGAAAGAGAGCTATGTGGTTTACACCCACCCATAACATACAATTTTAAGTCACACTAACGGCAGTAACGTATTGGTTTAGTTGGCATTTTATCAGTAAAAAATAACATTACACTGAAAACATTGGTATAGTACCTATGGTTATATTTACCTGCTCGAAGACACATAGTATTGACTTATTGACCTATGATCTCTCAATTTTTACACTACCTTATGTAATAATAGTCTAGCTCCATTGTATATCCTACTAACCTATTATTCTGGCTGTCCGTAGGACGGGCCTAAACTGCTAGTAAATGTACAAATCATAAAACCTTCAGTTCCACTAAAAATAATCCACATAGCATCGTCTTTCTCGTCAAAATTCTCATTAGTCTTAACAAGAAATCAACTTTTCTCCTAGCTGAATTGTTCTACCAAATACTTCACATAGTTACTGATAAATAATCCTTGCTATAAAAAGGGAACAAAAGCAGTAAAATTTAGTCTGGTATTTATTCAAAATGTCATGAATCTGTTCTGATCTTTATCATCTAAATTGCAAAGCGCAGAAACCAAATGCAACTTAAATTACAGTAATGACAACTTGTAAAACTACCTTCAAACCCTAGGGCTACTATGTGTCTATCGATACATGTGATATCATACAAGTTAAAAACAGGTCTCTACTCAAGTCTTCACAAACTTCTTGTGATTTCAAAGCACCTTCATTTTCATCAAATCATGAGACAGTATCGTATTTGGAAATAAGGATTTATTATAAATAACCCAATTTTGGGTTGTAAAGCATAAAGTCAATAAAAGTTAGGTTCTTTTAATACAATAAAATAGAGGATAAGTTAATACACCCCAGAATAAGTTTCACTCAAGACCACAGTAAAATATCTTAAATAAAGCAACAAAAAGGTACTTTTCGAACTCTTTCGGATTTTATATATCGTGAGGTCAAAGATCTTAAAATCCACGAACCACCAAAGATACTGAGATTCAAGTGCATCTTTACTCACTACGGGCAGAGTTAACACTTGTCACGTACTTACTTCTGAACTGAGCACATCTTAATGCAATTTGAATGCTTGTAAGTATCTTACTTACTCGGATCTGGCTCTGAATAATATCAAAGAGTGTTAGATTATCGAATTTGCAAGCTTTTTGTTCTAAGAAAGTCTTTGACGTACGTATGAAATGGACTTCTCTATTCATGTATACTGATTGTAAAACAAAAAAAACTCGCAACACTCAAACTTTCACCCTGAAACATCTATCAAACTGCAAATGAAAATTATTTTACCAAGGTGAAAATAGAAACTATACAAATCTAGAGTTCCATCTGATTAAACTATGCATAAAACCTACACTGCATCCAAGAACTACAACCATATAGCACTGCAACCATTTAGCACATTAATCAATGTAATTTATAAATTATGACAAGAAATATAATTTTATACATTATAATTCTGAGCTGCTAATATCCCTTGATGATTGAATGGCATCAAATAATATACATTTGTTATGAATCTTGTTCTCATAACTCAAAATAACTTTGACTACTTGCAACTGCAAAAAAGTTTAATAAGATCATGATATACCATCGTCTTTGTTCTGTCTTACTTTGTACACAATGAAAAAAAAATATGCATTTAACTCACATGTTAATCACTTCTATAGTAAATTGCATGCCTGCCTCTCATTCATCATTCCCATCACTTCTAATACAGATATCAGGTAGCTGGACCAACAATAGCCCTAGAGGGGCTTGATATCTTACAATAGTTGCAATTTAGACAATGATTTGATAGAGAAAACTTTTTGAGCCAGCATGTGAGGTAAACCGTCCCCTCACATAAATCACTCTTTTTGCAAAATACAGACATCCTTTTACACGATTATCTCATCGTGAACTGGCCTTTCCTTTACCCTTTAACAAGTAGTGTATGAAATGTTTCATATTGAAGTAATGGAAGTCTTCATCGAAAGAAAACCAAAGTATGCTTTTTTTTATCTTTTGGCAATCAGTCTACCAAACTTTGACAGATCTTGCCTTTCTTTCCACCCTTGGTTATTTCTTTCCTGCTTACCTTGTTTACGGCTTTTCTTCCAGTCAATCATGATGTACCACGCTAACTTGTTCAAAGGAAATGGGAAGTATCAGAGCATTTTTTTGCACCACTATTGTACAAAATATAAACGAATTGTGTTTCTATTTTGTATCAATAGTTCTACTTGATTACTTACTCCAGTGCATGCTCCAGCAACTAGCTGAGGTCGCAGAAATGACAAAACGCTCATTAAAATTGACTACTCAAATAAAAAATTTAAATGCTGTAGATTTACAACTGGAAGCTAATTATCTTCGTTTTGTTTCAATTATTTTTACACAGCTTACAATGCAATACAGATAAAAAGGGATAAGTGTACGAACAAATATATTTTAAAGTTCAAGAAATACCAGTTCCTCCGACGTTGCAGAGCTTGGAAATTAGAACGGTTGGAAACCTTTCCGGCCATAGATCCAGATGAGTGTGTACGTAACCAATAAGTTGTTGGATAGAGTTGAATTCCTTATGAAACTTACTACCCTAATTTCAAACAACTAAACAAGCTACATTCACACGAGCTTAAAAGAAAGATAAAACAACTAAAATCAAAAGAAAGGTAAGTGAGAAACTGGGGTTAGGTGAAGTCCAGAAATAAATAAAAACAAAATAAATGTTCACTGAAAAGCTTGCTTCGATAATTTCTTAAAACTTGAACTCAATGGAATAAAATAAAAATCTGACTGAGGAAGTATAAAGAGAGTCCACTTGCACTGCCACCAGTTGACTTGGATAACATGCAAAGAACCCTAGATGATTAGAACTGGAAGCTTTTAAATACTTCTGTTATGATTTCTCAGACACAAATGAGACGAAAGGATAGGGTGAGAGTGAGTTTTATGCTTTCCATTTATTCCTCTCTCTCTCTTCAATGCTTTCACTTTCACACTGGAAGCACACTTTTATTCAGAAGAAAACAGAAAGTACCACCGGATAGGAAGCATTACTACTTATGGACAATCGCATGCGCTTCCATTCTACCCTCGTCTCTTGTGCATTTCTTTCATGAATTTTCTATCCTTCTTAACTTACCTAAGTAGAATCATTTAAGGGAATTTAAGTGTTAGCTATCCTACAGTTAAAACTTAATACATTTCCATATTTTAACCGTATTAAATCGCCCAATGTTTTGTTTCCATTATTTTGTGTTATTTTTATTACTGAGGTATAAGCAAATGAAACCACCTATAGGACTTGTTTACAGTTGACACAATTTCGCAATTTATTATTAGTTGTTATGATGGTACGTGTAAGATCCGAGCTACCATGGAATAAGCAATGTTTCATGTATTATTATGTAAAGAATCGTTATTTTACGTTAGAGGTTGGTACTAAAAGGGTTTGGGGTAATTAAATAAGGAGACATGTAAGCTAGTCTTTGTTCCAAATTAAAGAGTAATACTCTGTTTCAATGCAAGACTTTGTGTTGGGGGATTTTAGGTGAATTTATTTTCAATAGGAATGAATTATTTATGTATGTATCAAGAAACGGTGCGTGGTATGACATAAGCTTTACTAAATGCCCAAGTGAATTTTTATTGGGGAGGAAATTGGCTAGAAATTAGAATTTGAGAATAACTAAGATAGGAAAAAGAAGTTTGCACATTGGTTACAATCAGTTTGTAGCGAATAGGTCTGATTTATTTTAATACTGTATGGGACTATTGAATTTAAAAGAATTAATTATGGCAAATCGTTAATTATTATTAGAACACGGAGACCTCAAGACGACAGAGAGATTGATGGTACCCATGGTCATAACGTGTACATGGAAAAGTCAGATAAAATATCGAAAATTAGATTTCCATAAAATCTTTTACGTTTTGTATTAAAATCTTATACAGTACGTAGTTTGGAGTCGGATTTTTGTAGATAGTTTTAGTTCATAGCTCACACCAACCATAGATTAAATAAAATTGTTACAGCGTCAGCAGAGTGTTTCGTTTGTAAGTTAAAATAAAACGATACGAGTTACCTTTAGTAAAATTCGAAAACATTTCTATTTAAGCATAATAATTAAGTATAGATTAGATGTTGAAGAAGCAATTAAATCAGCATTCATTGTTTCATCGGACGCTTGAAAAACTTTAGAACTAATATTCAGAATACGTCAATCATACGACGGCACGGATTATAATTGATTTCACTTACAGAAATAAACAAGATAACCCTGATTGAGTATCAGAGAATTAAGTACAGAACATAAGTTTCAAAATCTTTAGAGGTTTTGGTTTTGTTATATTCTTCAGTTACAAAAGCTTGTTCTGGCCACATCTGTTTACAATCTTTGAAATTCGGAACCTTCCCAAAAATATTTCACTGTTTCCCAGCTTTTTAATTAATTAAGGCAGTGTTTATTAAGTGTCGCAAGACACTTTTTGTGAACGTTCATGGTGTCCAGTGTCTGTCTGGACTCAAATAACTTTCGACAGGGTCAACATTTTTAAGTTCTGTTTTCAGAAATGGGTTCCTAGGGTCAAAAAACGGTTGAAGTTCGAAGATGGGCCAAATCGGCCACACTCCCCAATTTTAAATATAAAAAACCCAAACACATTTGACATAAAAGTATAAAAACATGTTCCATACTGCCCGGTCTTTTATTTCTTAAAACACATCGAATGTCTCTTTCGCCTCCAACTTTTAAATTTCGTAAAAAAAATTTCTGAGCAGACTAAACTTTCGACACAATGTAATCAATTTCATAAACATAATCTGACGGCACTTTCATATATCCGTTTGTCATGTTTTGTTATTTTGTTCAATAAGCAGTCCGAAGCAGTGGGGTCTTGCCATGCCAATGTCGCTGTGTATCAGCAACTAATCTTAAGTCCTCAACTTCCGTCTCCTTTGTTTCATCAACAAATCATTACAAATTACTGCAATAATGCTTCTAAGACTCGTAGCTTCGCCTTAAAATTTCGTATAATGAGAAACTGATTAAGCTTCTTAAATCAATATATTTTCAGACCGGAGCGCGGAGCAAAAAATTAGACCAAATAATTCTATTAAAATACTTTTTAAACACCAAAAATCCAGACAAACGTAATCTTTTGACATTATATCATTTCATATACAAAAAAGAAAAATTGTAGTTGAATCAAGCACTAAGCAATCACTGAAATGTGTCTTATTAACGTTTTGCTGATGTCTATGGAAAGCAGGGCGTCGAAAACGAAAATAGATCAATTTCTCAGGTTGCAGTATGGGAGGTTTTTCTAATGCCATCACGGGTATTTTTAGTGTCATGAATGACAGTATTCGTAAATGTCATGCAAGGGAACTTGTAAATCAGAACGAGCTAATTTATGGTTATCTCGGAATGCAGATAAGCTCACAGATAATGTTTTAGGAGACAATACAAATGGGAAGATTTTAAAACATGACTTATGCGTTTTTAAAATGTTTATCCCGTAAATGTTGTTTTTGGCATACTTATATTCCTCATACACCTGATCACCTTTACGTAAAAGCATTGTCAAAACTCTATGCAAAATATGGTACAGGATAATCCTAATTTTAGAAATTATGAACACACTCACCAAATTTCTAACTACCTCAATATTAAGCAATCAATTTTATACATTTTGATGCCTAAAAACTTGATGTAGCATTGAAAACAACAAACATAAGACGCTTCTTATGCATAAAAAGATGAGTTGTGAATTTTCAAGCCAATGCTTGTCAAATTTCACTTTTATGTTATTCCACCCTGATAAGCAAGTGACGCAATTAAGAAAGCTTAGAATAAAACTTTCCAGCATTAGAAAACAAATCCCATATGTTACCAGTGAAAAATAGCCAATTTAAACAATAGTAATTGGAAGATAAGTAAATAGTTAGTTTTCTATTTTTGCCTTCTACTATCAATAATGTTGCTGTGATGGAATTTTTGTTCTTTGGAATGTGCCTGTTTTGACTTTTTTGCGTGTTTATAAAGTTTTGTAAATATCACAGTGAAAAAGAAATAAAGTTCTCTAAAATTTATTTAAAAACTACATATGCATGAGAAAAATGTGTCTACTTTGACTTCCATAAATTGACTAAACTGATGAGTGACAGAAATATAACAGTAACTCTGATTCAATTAACATTTGAATAGTAAACATTCAAAATGATGTGTTAAATTACAAATTTATTACCTAAGTATGGATTTTGCATGTCATATCCAACGATGCTTTCGATTCTGTGGAAATTAACGTGCAATGTTTCAGCTTTTTAAAATGGGCAAATGTAATATATTAAGCCAATATCATACTGGCTTACTCACAAAGTAAAAGACTGCATTAGTATTTCACAGCAGTAAGTATATAGTTTCACAGAACCCGTCCTTCCCTTGAGCGCTTAATAACGAAGCTTTTAGAAATGAATTCGTAGGATATGAAAAAGTCAGCATATTACAAGTTGATACGCTGTGTATTTATTAAGAGTGTATGTTTTTAAGAAAGAAAGAAGTGAAAGGACTGACTCGACTACACACACTTTGACGTGCGAAAAGTCTAACTGTATTTGCGATACTGGGAATTTACTGAGGACGAAGAAAATTTTAGTGCTTCCGCCTTTATCACAGGAAATTGAATTTGCACTGGCACTGTGCCATCTTTCTCTACCTTTATCTAAAAGACAGCTTTTTCCCTGTTTTCAAATTTGTAATGTCGTAAGAATTGCTAATCCTGAACTTTTCACAAGGAAATGAAACTATAAAATACAATTTTTAACCAAGGACTTTTTTGTATTGCCAAGGACGGACGCTGCTTTAAATGGTTTGAGATTAGCAGATTTTTGTAATATAATTATGCTGGAACCCTGTCTTTATAACATGATATATACACCTTTGGGATTTGGATCTAAATTATGGGATTTTCCAGAGCTTAAAATAATCATTTTGCAAATATCAGCCTCCAATCAGATTTTCTGGTTGTTTTGCTTAAAAGTCACGATTTAACGAACATTAAAGCCAGTATTCGAATCTTTAATACATATTTCTCGTGTTTAAAGCTAGTCATGGAAATTGCATTGTAGCAATGATAATGATAAAAATAGTTGGCTGCATCTGATAAGTCGTATTGTAAATGAGACAATTTGTGTTATGATGTTATGAACAAATGAAGCTTTCATCCTTTCTCTATTTCATGGTAAATGAGACGAAGGCTTACACTCATTTCCCCTGAAAATGTTCCCAAGCATAGTATCGTTAACTCCTTCGCTTCAGACATCTAGTAATCTTCAAGGAAAGCAGAATTCAGAGTAGACGCCTCAAAACTTCTCCTTTGTTCAGAAAAACCGAAGAAAGTAAACTTGCTTCAGTTTGAATGGAATAAAATTCAGTTTCCGACATTAGATGGCTGTCGGTTCAGCTTTCTCTGGGAGAAAGTTCCTTAACTTGTCTTTTTATATCCATCTCTTCTTCTATCTTTATACTAAGCTTCCTATGTCAAAAGGGACAATGTTAAGGTCGCAATCATTTAAAATTCGAAGTACTTAATACTCAATTGATTTCAAATTCACCATCGGTTCATCAAGAAACAAAATACCAGAATTCTTCATAAAAATTACGTTGGAGACAAGCATACCCTCGTGTGAGTCTAGTGCTAATTATCCGTATTTATTTAGTGGTTTGGGGGAACAAGAGATACATATTTGTATTTTATTGTCTTTCCTAATTTTGTATTACATACACTGTCCTTCCACTGTACTGGTGACATAATTCCTTAAACTTATTTCTTATACCTAGGCTTACAACTAGACATTCAGTTACACAACTTAATATTAATCTTAATGCTCCCGAATAGAGTCCTCATTACGTTTATTGATAATACAACCCTTCAAAGTTTCTTTAAATTGATTGTAGATTGTAGCTCAAATCTGATAAATTCCAATCCGAGGGTTGATATTCATATTGAGAGCTTTGTATGCAAATCAAAAGTATAGGACAAAAGTCGAACCTAAACCAGCAGAAAATTCTCAAAACGTTTATCGAATGGCCCCATACATTCAGTTATGTATCTAACCAGTAAAGGAAGTTACATGTTGTAGATTTGGGTTCAACTATTAACTGATCAACGTCACTGCTAGTTTCAATTTAAAATTTCATCGCTCTAATTGGTAGTACGTAAAATTTCTGGAAGAAACAAATGCAAACAGCAGTTATTAAGAATTTCAGGAATGTTGTCTTATTCATCTACGATATTTTAATTGAAACATTCATAAAGAGAAAAATACATTTCTATAACATGATTCTTTTGACGGAAAAAATGGTCTAATTTCCAATTCATTATAATTTTAGTAAAAGAATCTCAATGAATACAGTTGCAGCTTGCCTATTCTATTCTCTAACAAAAGATCTTTTATCGTCACATGTAATGTGACAGTTTGCAGAAAGTAGCAGAACTCTTGTTTCTCATTTTGTCTAGTTGGTATAATAAATCCATAAAACTGAGAGGAGATTTTTTTCCTGTACTGTATTTGCTAACTCACAATCAAGAAAAGTAGACAACTTAGAAAATTGTTCTATCTGCTTTTATTCTTGCGATACTTCCAGATGACAGATAATAAATCCTCTCTTGTTCTCGATCTACTCGTATTATTCTTTATATCATACAAAAAGTTCTAGTGCATTTAGAACGACTAATCTCCCTGTGCATCTACTTCAAAGCCACGTTAGTCACTGGGGATTAGACAATCCATCTATTAGATGTATTATATAAAATTATAACCCTGCATCTGGTCTTTTTCCATTAGTATTATATTAGAAAATAGTTTACCTATACCCAAATATAAGGCTCTTGCGGCTTTGTGGTGACAAATATTATACGAAAAGAAAGTATGCAAAGCCTGACATTTACTACAAAAATATTGCCATTAACGCCTACGACATTGCTTGTTATTTCATACATCAATTTTGTTTCGTGCATCCTTGTACAAAGTCATCATTCAAAATAGAAAGAGGTTTGAGGTTAGGAATTCTAAAATACTCTTAAAAGTAGTTACACAAACTAAGGCCTTACAACTGCACTCTTCGTTTGTTCTTTAGGACCTGGTTCAAATTGAATTCATTGAACTCAATATGACGTCTTGGATCACGTAGGGAGTCTGGGGAGTAGTAGGGAGACAATTTATTTGTTCATTTAAAGCGTATTATGTTCTTGAAGATTCTCCATTTCAGATGTACTTTCGCTTCAAAGCAATATGAAATCTTCCAGTATTGTTTTTTTTCCAACTTTTCCTTTCTTTAAGTTTCTAATGTAATTTAATCCAATAAGCCAACTTGAGTGGATTAATCCTATTTACGAGTGTACTTGAAATAACTGTTGAGGAAATTCTTGAATTTCAGATCATATAAATTTCTGCAAAGAAGTTTAAATTCAAACTGTGAAATTAGCATCCTCATTCTTTCGCTTGTGAGAATGTGAAATTTCATGGGCAGTATCGTTAGCATTGTTTAACTTGTCCTTGTCTTGAGAATACTCGTCATAGAGCTGGAAATATGTATTTAGTATTTACGTTTCAAGGTCCTAGATTGATAGCTTACACGGTGTGAAGATCCAGTATAAAATATCTGTAATATAGGGGAATGGGAAGTAATGCCAGTTGATTTTGTTTAAGTAAACGCTGTTACAGGCCATTTTTATTCCAGAACAGACCATATTAACCTTATTCAGGATAGTTCATCTTTTGTTGGGACTGAGACACTGGGACTGTTGAAGTGGTTGTGAAAACTTTAAGGGCAAGCAAAGTTGACTTTATGACGTTAGTTTGACTTATAGCCTAGTGGAACTCTTGCCGGTAGATAAGCTGTAATTGACTTTGTTCGTAAAAAAGTCTGAAAAGGTAGCAACTGCCCTGGCTGATTTACTTACAAGAATTAGATTATGCCCATTAAGATCCATTTTATATTTTTGTTTTGAAGTTTTTTGTGAAATTAAGATCCCCTAATATCTCGACAAAATTCAATTGACTTGAGCCATTACAGGCATCAAAGAGTGCTAGAACTAAGAAAAGAGTCTAAAAAAGCTGTACTTAATTTGCTTTAACAATACAACTAACTTTCTATAAAGTTTAGAAGGTTCATTTTACCAGATTCGATTTGATATTAATTTTGTGTCTGTACTGCCTTACCTAATTCAGTTATTTACTAAGATTTATTATACTTTCCTCCCATTGCATGGTAATTGGATGTGTTTCGTCGCCAAATGCTTCAGATTATATTACAAGTCAACACAGAGGAAACGAATTTCAACACTGCACTAATAAGCAATTCGGCTCGTAAAAGAAAATGCAATTCAATTTGAATAAGCTATTGAGTTGAATCAGTCTAGTACCTTATTTAAAACATACATAAAACATACTTACCGTAAAACGTGATTTAGAACCCCATGGGGAGTTATTTTTTCAACCCTCCGAAAAGGGTGGGGCTCTATT
>JAQGBU010001671.1:0-11895 GCA_034698605.1 Isotoma decorata | reverse complement strand
TAGATTTCTGAGACCATTCTGTGGAGACCATAATGTGGTATACCATTTTGTCCTCAGACCATAATGTGGAGACCATTGTGTCCTAGACCCGTTACTAGTCATAGAACCTCCACAATATGCAATAGCCAAGTCGAGGGAGACTCCATCCATACTTTGTAGATTTCTTTGTATTTATGAATACCAACTCTGTGTACCCATCACACAAACTTGCCAAATGTAATATCAAATTCTAGTTTTATCGTTAAAAATCTTCTTTGGTTGAATTAATTGATTTCAACTGATTGTTTAGTTTTAAATCGTGAAGAAGCAGGTGATACTTGTTTGTTTGTAAGGATTCGTGTAGTTAGTGCATTGCTAAATATTAAGGTTATTTAATTCTTTACCTGATGATGCTGACAAAAAGTGATTAATGTATATTTTTTTTCCTTGATTTAATCATACAGTTCATGTTTCCAATAAATAATGAATATAATATAAAAAAACTCATACATGAAAAAATGTGAAAAAATGATGCATAAAATTTTGTTCCGTAGAAAAATGCTTGGCGTGTACGTACAACCCAATTAGGTATAACCCCCTTCCATTTTAGGGAAATCCCATTGTATTGATTATGATTTTTATTTTTGTTATCATTAATATTATTGACAGTGTCTCAGCTCAGCCCCACAATATCTGATTTGAACTTACGCATTACGGTAGGTCATAGGGCAAAACGTAAAGACGAAAAAAGTCTTAAAATTTTTAGAACTACTGACAATATGCGTAAAAGTAGGGGGTCGGGAAAGAATGTAAATATTTGACCTCGATTTGTGACCTCAAGAAAGGTCATAGAAAAAATTATAAGGAGTGAAAAAAAAGTCGTAGAATTGGTTGGACTATCTATAACAAACTTCAGAATAGGGTGTCATAAAAAACTGCATATAGGGAACAAAGTCCCCCGTGCTTACAGCCGGGTTCCGGGCGTATCTCCACAAAAATGGTCTTCACACAATGGTCTGAGGACACAACGGTCTCCACAAAATATTCTGAAACAGTCTGGGGACTTTAATCTCGAAAATATATATGAAAAATTGTCTTATATCATGCTTAACTGATCCCACTACAATCAGATCAACTACCGTAAGTCCCGGATTAGAACCACAGGGGGGTTAATCTTCCAACCCTCCAAAAAGGGTTGGGTTATATTCCGGGGGGGAGCTAATATTTGAAGCCAATTTTTTTTCAAATTCACTAAAAATGACTCCCATTTTCTTATTAAAACTTAATAAATTAGTTCCATTATTTGATAAACTTGTGAAATTTTCAAATTCTTCAAAAGAACCTTAACCGGGAAAGAGTTAAGGACCCGTGGTAAAATCAGTGGGTCACTGGCTTCACCGAGTAAATTGTACTAAGTAGTGAGAAATTCTCTCCACCTACACTTAATATTCTTTACAACCTATCATAAATTGATAAAGATACGTAAATTTTAGTATAAAAAAGCGGCTGGAGTTTTTTTCTTCCGTTGTTTTTACATCTTTTGCTAGTTCGTTCGAAGAAGGTACATTTTAAAAATTAATTTTCCAAAATGAAAAAATTATTTACTTTTGGAAAATCTCAGAAGGATAAGCCAAAGCTCACCTATTAAAACAAGCCGTACCTACGGTATAGACACAAATTGGCCCCAGTTAAAAGAGAATATTGGAGGTGTGTTTTTACTAAATGTCCTGGACGGGCAACTCAATGTTACGGAAGGGACCCTATTGTCACGCTGGATCACAATTGCTTATATTCGGCGATAGAGTAAGCAACAATGATCATCAACGATAGAAATTGAACCAATAGAAATGTATTGATTAAAATTGACTCCTTTTTTAGTATTGCGCTTGAAAAAGCAAAAGATATGCTGAAAGAAACTTCGTTAAGCACAGCGGTTCTTAAGGAAGAACAACATAGTACTTCCGTTATGATTGAAGCCAGAATTTCCGGGAGGAAGTTGAAAGTCCGGAAGTACAAACAAGAACAACTCGACAGCAGAATTTTTAATTTAGTCACAAATTATGACGAAATGGATCTGGTCGACTACATCAAGGGCGTTGCTAACAATATGACCAATCAACAAAAGAAATATCGTCGACCGACCCTCAACCCTGAGCACACTCATGCCCAAAACGATAATGGTAATGAAGAAGTTAACAAAATCGATGCTCAAACAATCAGCCCTGACCGTCATAATTCTCCGACTACTACGTGTGAAAGAAGCAATCTAAATTCTGGAATTACCAGCCCTGAATTTTTGGCCCTGGACCAGGGCCGTCCCCATTAAAGCAATGCAGCATAAATGCACCAAATTTAGTAAATTGTAAAATAAAAACACTTAAATTGCAATTCATAAAATACAGCACATTTTAATACTTTAGAACATATATCAATACAATTAAAAACCTTTATAAGTGCACCCATCGCATCTTGAGATTTCTAATCGATTTAAGGGATCTAAACTCTTAGCACTTTCGGCATGCCCTTGAAACTCTATACAAAAAAATTGGGATAGCCCCGGAAATTTTTCTTAATTGGTCAAACGAGCCTGTTTCTGATTTGGACACGGGATATTTTATTTAAAAAATATATTTTAATTGATGACGATTTAAGGGATATATCCCTTCACTAGCAGTTTCTCATCTGTTTGTAGGGAGTTTCAAAGGCACTACGAAGCTAGTGAGTGTTTAGAAATGGCCATAATTTAACCGAAATAATATATTTTTTATTAAAAATCTCCCGTGTGCAAAACACAAATAGACCTGTTGAAACTTTACAAATATTCCAGGCCCGACTTTGAAATTTTTCGTGGACAATTCCAAGAGTACTGCAATGCTACTGAGGGTCTATGTCCCTTAAGTAGTGACCAATTAGCCCAAAAAAAAAATTTTTTCAAATCTCCTGTGAGAAAAACAGAAAAAGGCCTGTTGGAACTTTACAAAAGTTCCTGGGCAACTTTGGAATTTTTTGTAAGGAATTCCAAGGGCATTATGAAGCTGATGATGGTCTACACCCCTTAAATGGTGACCAGATTTTTTTAATTTCAAATGTCCTCTTTTACGATCGTTTGGAAACCTTTTACTAATTTTGGTGCATTGCATTGCAGCTGCATCGCGCATGTTTGAGTTTTAATGGGGACGGCCCTGGTCCATTTCCATCTTCACACAAATTCGCTCCGCGACTTATTATTTTGTAATGGTTTATTCAAATAAAAGACAGAACTTTCCTTGAATTACTAATGTAAAAGTTTGCGCATCGATTTGTCTAAACATCCCCCACAAGAAAAACATTTTTTGCCAAAACTTTATTAAAACTCTTTTTAATTTTTCCGAAACAACCAACCGCTTCAAAAAAAATATTTGTTGTCCAAATGCCAAACATGTTGCCGAACACCCCATATCAAGAAGAGGCCAAAGGGCTTCAAAGTAAACCCAATCCTATGTTTGACTAAAAGACCCTACACCAGCCATCAATTAGTATTCTTACTTTGCTTTGGCACTAAGCTTCTTAGAAGACTCTCCTCTGACAGACTGACAACATAATACAAAACTTGATTTAGCCCGAGCCTAGGCATAAAGTCTTTTATTTCCTAATTGGTCACGAAAAATAAATATTTGTTTTAAATTTCATCTAACGTTGCAATTTGTACCCCTCATGCCAAATTTCATCTAACGTTGCAATTTGTACTCCTCATGCCAAATTTCATCTTTCAACGTTAACTTTGAAAAACCGGTGGGGGTCACCCTGTAGAAATCACAAAAAAAATTAAATTTGGCTTCAGGTTTCATGTCATGTTGCTATCCGTAACCTCTATGCAAAATTTCAGCTTCCTATATTGACTTTCAAAAAACCAGTGGGGGTCACCCTGACCCTGTGGGGTCAATTAGATCACACCAAAATAAAATTTGGCTTCAGATTTTATCTAATGTTGCTAATCGTAATCTCTATGCCAAATTTCAGCTTCCTATACTGATTTTCAAAAAACCAGTGGGGTCCCCCTGTGGGGTCATTCAAGTCACTAAATATTGAGTTTGGCTAAAAATTGCATATATAGTCGCTATTTGTAACCTTTAGGCCAAATTCCAGCTTTCTATGACCATTTTCAAAAATAGGCGTAAATTACATGACCGCCGACCGGTGGGGGTTTTGGCCCCCCACAGAAAAACTACTTGAGCCGCCCAGCCCATCTTCGAACTCGGTTCTTGATTTGGTAAAATATAGGTGTGATCAAAATTTCATCCAAATCGGGTTATGCAGTCTTGAGTTATTGTCAGACGGACAGACATACCGGGTTCATAAGCCCTAGGCTCGGGCTAAATACTATACTTTTTTAAACTCGATAGCAATTAGTAAATTCATGCAATTGTTTAAACATTCTTAGCAGTAAAATGTAAATAAAACATTTAATAAGTAAGCATAAAAATCAAAAGCGTAGCAGCGTGGCTGCAATTTCAGGCATCACCCAGTGCATGGTGCAATGTCGGCAAATTGGCCAAACGTCAAAATACGGAATGTAAACAAGTTTATATTTTTTGGCATATTGCATTGCATTCTTATAATAATTATTTCATTCAACAAAAACTACATTTTTGTATTAATAATTTGAATAAATTCATCTTATCTTTTGAAACATAGATAAAAATCTGATAATCCAAAACTTAACGTTCGTTTTAGGCTAATAAAGGCCAAAAAAGGTCTAGTTTGTAAAAAATTCCAATTGAACCCAACGATAGATTCAAATCTAGCCGCTTTATTGCATAGACATGGCGGAGTTCGGTTTTTTCATTGGGAATTATTGCATAAAGGCGGAGAAATGTCAAAAAAGGGCGGAGCTAAGTTCATTTTTGACAGCTTTTCACTAATTTTATGTGATGGATCTGAAATTTCGGAATTAGTTTCTGCTTTCTCTTCCTGCTGTCTAGACGTGTTTCTTTCTTTCTCTTCACATTTCAATTTTCTTCTTGAAATTTCTTTGGAGATTTTGAAAATTTTAGATTTAAGGACAACTGCTAGATTTTGCAAGGATTTCCATCGTCTTGAACTATCATGGATGTGGAACTGGCGAAGGGGAACTTCGAATGGAAGAAATACTGCCCTCCAGAGTATGAAAGTGACATCGGAGAGGATGGTAAGGGTCACGGATTTTCACCATATACTTATGAGTTTTTTTTTTTTTTTTTATTTGAGTTTTCATCAATCTTGAGCATCCTTTTGTCATCGTATTATTAAAAACACGTTTGTATTGTTGCTTTTCATTAAAAAAGTGAGAAATAATATGAATGACCTGAGAGGTGAAAATGATACAGGTTGGAGGTCATAGGTCATACTGAGAATGGCTTAATACAGTCAAGCTGGTTTTTTTCACTTTACATATAGACTTCAATGGTTTACCTAGGTGTGTAATAATATTATATGAAGTCCGATTTGCGTCATTCAAAGCATTGCGTTATCGTAGCGTTAATAAAATTATTCTTATGACGTGGGCCTTTATTACCAGAATTACCACACTTTTTAACTTTAATAAAATTCTTCCAAGTCAGAAATTTTTTTTGCAATCTTTGCTGATAAATCAAGTTCAGAGTTGATTTCATGGCACACACAATAGCATTTCCTTTTTAATAATGTCATCCATTTCAAGTAAATAGCATGCATGTCCTCCAGGGGCCCACAGTATGAAAAAAATGTTCAAAAACTCAATTAAGTGTCAATGACCTATGTGTTGGTTATAATGGGAGGTGGGGTTCTATATTGAGGTTAACGGTGTGTATTTAATGCGACAATAATCCGATGGTCAACTGTGACAAGGTTGTTAGTAGTCTTCGCGGGATTCGACCTTTTAATTCTTCATGAATAAGAAGTGCAGGTGGGAAGAAAATTAGAATGAAAAAACGGGAGGTCAAAAGTGAACTTACGGGTTTTTTGCAGTCTAGGTAACTATTCAGGGATTTTATAAATTACTTGCTGTAAAATCATGGCCCTACTGTCTGACATGACACCCATCCACAAATATCAAATTTGTTCCCGAGAGGGAACCCCAAAAAACATAAAGTTAATTTTCCTGATTTTGTTTCCTACAATGGTCCAGTTTCCTGTGTCTTCGAAGATCAGCTCGGCTGATTAAATGTTAGTCAGTTTAATTGTAAGTCGATTTAGTTGTTAAGTCAAATATCAACTTTAAATTAGGAGACAACCATATGACATGATATAAATGACACACTCTAACAGGGGATGTCTTTAGGTTTAGGGTCGGGTTACTCGGGTAGAATAACCTAATCTTTCTGGGTCTCCGTCGCGTGTCGTAGGCATTTCTTAATCTATATTAAGGTGTAGCGAGTATCAATAGGGTAAAAAATATACCTGTTAAGCAGCATGGAGTGTGACTTGTCGAAGGTTACATGATCTGATTTTTGATCGACCAATCCCCCCCCCCCCCCCTCGGTGAATTTAGACAAACATTAAAAGTACCTCTACGAAACCCAAACATACAAGAGTATCACGTTCCCCTAACCACACCCTCTTGGTGGGACCTTTGAAAATTACAAGTGTCACTATGGCACACACCAATCTCGCTTCCAACAACCAAACCCCTTTGGTGTCCACCTGACCCCTTTGTTAAAATGCCCGTTTTGACCCGAAGTCTCAGAACGTAACGCAGAATTCCAAAAAGTTTACTGTGAGTGAAGTTATCGCGGATTTGCTGCGATTGCTAAGGCGGACGGAGCCGAGCGCGTGCGCTGTGCTGACAGACAGACACCATGATGGGCATTCACATAAAGTAACAACATTACAACATACTCTTAGGCGTTTCGAAAGAGCTCAGATTCGGTTCAAGTTACATTATTTGCTTCACAATTCCGTTTTCTTGCGTCTAATTTTACAGTATCAAAATTGTATGTTCGGATGGTGCGTAGTTTCATTGTTTGCTTACTTTATTCGATTTAATAGGTTTGCTTAGGCTGTTTTTCTCGCCACCGAAGCCTCTTGTTTCAATTTACATTCCAGCGATTAAGCGGCCTCATATTTTCTATACTTAACGCGATAATAACAGTTGTGTGACCCTTGAACCCATAAAATAGCACAGATTCTATATAAGTTTAATGTTCATCGGACATAATGAAGCTATCATAGGCTATGTTCTACAGCATGTGGGGCCAAAGAGTGTTCCTACTTTTATCGGGAATTTGAGAAAATTAAAGTTCTGTTAACTTGAACATTAATTCAACGTTAACCATAAATATAAATCCGATCAGAATAAAAGGGTCCATGTTTCGATATTGACACATTAAGTTCCATACTTTATACCTCAACCAAAAAAGGTTGACAATCTTTTTCATACATACACCGTGTATTTCATTACCGCAAAGGTAAACTCACAGTAAAAATGTCCCATCAGGATATGAACTACTCTAATCTTCAATGTGATTGGTTGATTTAAACTTCCTATTAGCAAACCATTGAGCAATAACTCAATGTGCGTTTGGTTCGTTCCTAGTCGGGTGATTTGCCCAGAAAGTAGATTGAGTCTTTTACGAGATTTGCCATATAAAGGGGGAACTTGAGAAAACTTGTCATGCAATCAAATGAGACACCCAATCCGCTTTCTGGGCAAATTTTCAACATATTACTGCCCATAATTTGCCCCATAGCCCTGCGTTCTACCGTCTATTGTAATAGTATTAACAGTATCAAGGTATCTAGGTCTATTATGCATGCCTTGACAGCATAATGTTCGATAATTTTGAAGATCGACATGAAAAAATCTACGTTTTGAACATCGAAATCAAAAAAGGTCGAGTAGCTAAATGGGAAACAAAATTGGTATGTGTACAGAATAGATGAATAGATAGGATGGGTATTGCAATATGTAACGTAAGCAATTTACAGGCCAAAAAAAGAAGTATACTTGTGCTTTCATACATCTAGTAGTAGCTCAGTTTTAAGGCAGAAGAAGTCATATTAAAAAAATGTTCTATGGAAGTACGTTCGCTTCACCACTCCGGACGTTACATCCTGTCCACCTTTCGTCCCCTTGACTTCGTAGAGTGGGTAACTATATTGCATATCTTGACGTGAAGATATCATTTCGGCTGCACACAGTGACAAAGAATGCTGTCTTGAACTCCTTAAAAAAATGTATTAGTTTACCCCATTTACCGGTTTCGATCCCCCCCGTCCCCCATAAGAAATTAGGAACCATGGCAAGTAAAGGTATGTGTATGTAAGGTGTGTGTAAGGTGGATAAATAGGTATGTGTGTTCGAATGCTTAAATATTTTCTTGAACTGCTGTCCAGTCAATGGAAAAGTATGGTTTTAAAGATATCGATTCAATAATTGTGCCCCAACATTTTTTTAAACTCCAGACTATATGTCACCTCATAACCCCATATTTGACCATTGTTCTCTAGTACTAATACTTTTGATGGGAACAACTTTGGCCTTATTCATTTTTTCTCTACGATGTCAAAATTCATCATCATCGCTGCACGCCCCTTACTGGCCTTGATTTGTGACCTTTTTTGACCTTGTAAAGAAAAAATGAAATAGGGTAAAGTTCTTCCGAATCAAAAATACTACAAAGTTTAACTGTAGAGTAGGGGGTCATCAGAAGACGTATAATATGGACTTAGTCTGATTTAGATACAGGAAGACATCCCTGACAAATCTAAGCATGTTGTTAAGGGTAGAAACATTAATTATTGAATTAGAAGCCACTTCATTAACCCTAAGTGCTCTATGTATACACAGTTATTCTTTTCGTTCAAATTGAAGCAGTGCAGTAGGTCGAAGTAAAAACTGATTTCATGTACTGATGAAAGGTAGCTAACAAAATGGTCACCACAGAATGGTCTCCACATAATGGTCTGAGAACAAAATGGTTTCTACATGAGGGTGTTCCAAACATGCTGATTTACTTAAAAAATACAATCGCAAGATATTTCTTATTTTGTGATAGACCATTTTGTGGAGACCCTTTTGTCCGGATCCCACCAAATTATATATTACCTTACACCAAAGGCTACCGTTATTATTCCCTTATTCATAAGTAAAGGTAATCGCAGACACATAGCCATTTAATTATCAATTAAAATTCTATTCAAAAACAGTTTAGGATAATATTCGATAACTACAACCGTCATAGCCTGCTGACTACTTCTAACTTTACTTCAAGAATTAAAATGGAATTAATATAATTTCATTATGATTATAAATTGTTCCATATCTCTAATTCATTTCAAGTGAGCGCTTGCAACATTTTATATTTATGAAGGCTACTTTAAGTTTAACTTTACTACAATTGTTTTACAGGCCTTTAGATTACTATAAGAACTATAAGAAAAAAAATGATTTCAGACACTTATTTAGATCATAGTACCTCATATATTATTATTGCTCATGACAACTCCGTATTTTCACGTTGTTGTGATGATACACTACCACTATAAACTTTGCAGTTACCCAGTATTGCTGGATTTGAACAGAAATTTTAAGACATCAGGAAAATAATCAGCCAGATGTTGAGTTTAGTTAGTCGATTACATTACTTCATCATTATAGCCCAGTTAATAAATTCTTAAATCATCCTTGGTTGAAGAGTCTTATCTGTAACTGTAACTTATGGTCATAAGATGAGAGTGTAAACAAGTTCGCTATTCGGCCTATATAGAAGAAAAAAAGGTATTTTTGCTTTTTAAGTCTTGTATCATATGACTGACTGAGATTTCATACCAGAAAAGAGCTTCAATTTGTCTTTAATTAATAGCAAAATTAACTGAAGGAATGTGAGTTTAATAATTTCGAGCCAGCTAAATCATTGCATGCATCAGAAGGTGTTAAATAAATACATCACCTAAACTAAACTTATACTAAACATTCCGAAAACTTCTTGTGTCTTGGGCTTTTAGGATATTGCGTTGGATTAAGTATCTTCTAGGTTTTCTACATTCACATTATTATTAGAATTAAAAAATTAATTCTATCTTTGAATGATTGATATTTGACAGAGTAAAAATATAGAGCATATAATCCGTTCTATTACATTATTTACATCTTAGGTAGATAGGAAGTTTATAGTTGAAATGATTTCTGAAATGAATAGACCAAGTAGTAGAGGATGAGCTAGTAGAATAGAAAAAAAGTTTCTCTGCTGTGTGTCTGTGTGTATAAAATAGTGTGAGGAAGTTTGAGGGAGAAGAGTCTATCTTACAGAAGTTGCTTTTAGTTCTATCTTCTATCCATATAATTTAGAGGAATTGTATAAGCAGACTGGGTTGATCAATCATCATCATGGCCGTGGTATTACATTTCCCTGTTCAACTAATTTGATATTTCTACAGGGTCATCGATGTTCCTAGAAATGTCGGACACAAGATCGTTGGGAACATCAGAGGACCTCACTAAGAACTCGGCAATTTCATGTACCATTGATGACCTACAAGAAGGACTTTTAGTGGTATCCTTCATTCATCAAGACAATCTTTTCCAGGGTGTTCTTTTGCAACTCAACAGAGAGTAAGAAACCATCACTTCCTCATTAACTTTCCTCATCCTATGAAATGAATTAATGTCCCTATAGTATTTCAACATCCTTTTTGAATGAATTTGATGCACACTCTAGGTACATTCTTCAAATTGCATTTTAAGGCAAATCACATTGTATTTGTTATCAATTATTTTTATGCTACCAATAGGTATAGCCATTAATCAATCAATCATGACGAGGTATGAAATTTATAGGTACTGTAGTCTAAGGATGTTTAGGGTCGATTGAATTGCAATAAATTTTATTTGTGCACATGTTGATTCATTTAGAATGTATTCTTAAAACAGGGATTCAGTGTGAAGCATGAAGGTTAGATTAATAGGAAAATCAGCTGTAAACAAGGTATCTAATTAAAAAAGGAAATTATTGACTATTTTGTATGGCATAAAGGTGTGATAGATTTTCTATAGATTACTTTTAAATGCATAAGTTAAAAATTATCAATGCTAGAAGTTCTGAAGTTTTAAGCTTAATTCTATGAATCTTTTAAGTCCAAAGCTACGATACTTGTAAAATTTGTCGCTAAAATGTATTTTGGTTGTATTTATTTTAAGGAGGGGGATACCAGCTGGGATATCTTTTCCAAAGGACTTTTTCTCTAGTGAAGGAAAGGACATCGAGAAGGATCCCAGCCAAGTTCCACCTTTGACTCAGAGGCACACACATTTCAAAGAATCTTGTAATGGAGGTCCACCTCGGTCACTGCGACGTATCATTAAACCTCCAGCAAGGTACAGAAACTCTAGGATGTCACTTCGTCCTGTACAGCGTCCCATTTTATGTGCAAAGTGTGGAATCAAGTGCGAAGATAAAACGCTTTTACAGCCAGTAAGCAAAATTCGTCCGGAAGAAGCAGAAAAACCCAAGAAAACTAGAGCTAAAGGAGTTAGAGGAAAAAAAAATCAAACAAAAATCTTAAAATCTGAGCCACAGCCTACAGTCGTTAGCGTTACATCTGGAGGGGATTTACCTTCCATACTGCCTATAGTTGAAGATTTGAAGGATTTTAATTATGAAAGTGTCGGCAGTCATGGTATAGTTGATAATGCCTGGAAAAGACCCCTAGCAAAACCTCTGAAGAACCAAGCGAAGCAAAACTCAAGCTCCAAATCATCTCCTGAAGTACATCAAACTAAAGTTACCGGTATTGGAGGGGGAAAGCAGCCGCTCAAATTGGTGCCTAATTCATCTATATCTTCAAGTAAGACATCAGCAAGCGATGAGATGTCAGTCAGCGATAAGGTATCAGCCAGCGGTAAGATGTCAGCCAGCGATAAGGTGTCAGCCAGCGATAAGATTTCAGCCAGCGATAAGGTGTCAGCCAGCGATAAGATTT
>JAQGBU010001670.1:0-11896 GCA_034698605.1 Isotoma decorata | reverse complement strand
TAGCAGATCCCCATATTTGAATACCATACTCAACCGTCGATAACACTATTGCCTTAAATACATCTGGCATTTTATGGAAATGATAGTTGATGCTTCATTGATAGTGAGAATCATCCTGAGTGTAATAAATAGTCATGCAGAAAAGTAATCAAGAACAATGAAACGAGACCAGGTAACTTTTTCTTGTTTAGGTAGTGGCAGATTATAAGTGCCTTCACAAACGCTTGTAACTAAATTAAGTGCCTAGGTTTTTCTACCTATGCCCTGACCTAGAATGCACTTGTCCGTTTTTACTTTAATTTAAGGCCAACTGATGACAAGTTATGTTGTCACTTGTCACAGACATTTTTTTGCTCGAGATATTTCAAAATCTCGAAAGTGGCGTTTTTGTAGCTAAGGCGTCCATTTGTCTAAGCGAAGAGTCAATTTGCCTTAGTGGTGGCGGTGATCGTTTTGACAGGGATCTTTTGTGAAACTTTGACTTCTGACCTGCCTTAAAAAACTGGTTCTTCAGTTTGATTTAATGTAAGCTAAAGGTCTTTGAATTTTCTAGCGCTGGTATGTCTCAACCGAATTTCATGAATTTTTTTTATTAGTAAACAGTGTTTTTTATTTGTGAATCTTTTTAACCTGTAGTTGTATTGTGAAAAAGCACAACGTACTTTTATTCCTGCATTAAAACATTTATATTGGAGTAAGTAACAAGTATCTTTAGGTACGAATGTAAGTATAATGTACAATAACTCATGGCGTTTGTGAATTTCTGTGTAAGTTTTATCTTTTTTAGTACATCATCCATTTGAAGAGATCACAAACGATCCAAAAGAACACTGAAAAAGAAGGGAAGAGGACATCACGAAAAAAGAGACTTACAAGATTGCCTATGAAACTCAGTTACCCGTGAAATTAGCCTTGATTGTATCACTTATTTTTTTATATACTTGGAGAAAACCCTCACCATCTACTTTCCACTTCATGACATTTCTCTCTATCCCATCCTCTTACATTACATTACTTGACAAAAGTCTTCGGTTCAGTTCAGTTGAATGAAGAGTTTTACTTCTATGACGACTTCACAGACGACTTGTATTTTCACAACTGAACGAGTAGAAAGTCTATCAAATAGGAACTACTGAAATGTTGATGGTGATACGATAATGGTACTTCGGTACAGAGTTTGTAGCTTTGATGGTTTGGTTTAGAGTATAGTCATTAGATAAGGCTAGTATTACAAAGCGGAACCTTTGTGTTATTAAATTCTCATGAACCTAAAAAAGAGTGCAAAATTAATAGATAAGGTATTAGCATAAGAGAAAGACAAGACGAATGAACCTTTAAGAAGGATATGGTGCAATAATTTAATAAGTAGCTGATGAGAAGGTAAAAAGATATTACCAGTGATTCATAAATTCTAATATTTTTACATACTCAATGGAACTTTAAACTCTTGTAAAAAGTAGCACATAATATGCATATATCAGCACTAAATAAAATATAAGATTTCATTCATTTTCAGACTTTTTCTAAAGTTTTAAAGCATAAGGTTTCAAATCAGGCATAAGAATATAGTAGTAGTGCACGTTCACCTCCACCAAGCTATTTGCCTCCAATTGAATCTTTGTTATTTTACCAAAAGAAATAAAACTGTTATCTATAGGTTACTATTGCCTTTGTAAATAAGTCTCACTTTACGCTACTTTCCATGTCATAAAATTCATAACAAAGGTTACTTACTACCAAACAACATTAGCATTATACTCATAACCAAACCTCTATTAGCTATCTAATGAACAGAGACATTATGCCTCCGAGGCCTTTTTCAGAATAGTATTAAAACAAAAAAAATGTATTTCCCTTCGGTAGATTTTTGTTGATAAAGGGGTAAGCCTAGTTGCAAATAATCTCAAGTGATAGATATTGAATTTGTGAGAGGATTAGAAAGGGTTTAAAGTCAAGTCTACTTATCTTGAAATTCATTGCTTTAGTACGTATATAAGGTTACTGTAACTTGTAGTCAAGAAATTCCTCAGACTTTATGAAACCAGTAGCTGAAACAATAAAATGTGAACCTAAGCCTATGTGGATGGTTATGTCATGCAATATCTTGAGTTTTATATCACATTCCATTTAGAGAGAGAGAAAGCATTTCAAGTATTAAGTAAGAGGTCACGGGTTTTATCCAGGGAGAAAGTGTGCTACACACAACAAGGCAGCAGATGTCAACTAATGGTAAGATTTACGACAGGACCAGGTCATTGGTCTATGATGGTGGTAGGTAGCACATGGACTTGAACCATGTTATGATGTTATTTTGCTACGGCACCTTGTATAATGTTATGTGATGATGGTGGTGTTTGGTTGTGGTTTAGTCTTGGATTTTGGACCTAAGATATATGTGTCTGTGTGTGTAGGACATACCAAGGTTAGATGAGTGGTAAAAGGAAGAAGAAGTAACAGCGGGTAGTATAGAGAAAGATGAAACGATGCGTTGGGTTGGGATGCCTGGGTCATTTTACGATAAGGCAGGATTTTCAGGGTGAGTTGAGTTTACTTTTGAGGTTAGCATTTATTATCCAGACCTAAGCTTGCCCGACTTCCAAAAAGGAATAAAGGAAACTCATTCCAGGGCATAATGGTCTTTGGAATGTTTCCCTAAACTTGGGAAATGGGGAAGTTTTCGGTTTTCGGTTTCGCCACATACTCTATTCAGACTATGACTGACTCCCTGATATTGATACATATTGCCGAACCCCCTCCCAATAATGCAGTTACACACACTTCTTGAGTACTACTAAAATTTACCTCCCTTATTGTCAGTACAAGGTAGATACAATTTTATTATTATTGTATAACTTTCAAAGTATCATTCTTTCCTGTTATTTTACCAAAAAATAATAACAATATGTTGTATTGAGCACTGCGATCGGGATTTTTGGATAAAGGTTTGACATAGATACCCTGGGTGACATTTGAGATCCCTGCATCTTTGGCTTTTAAAATCCGATGATAGCCCTTGTACAGCTGTATATAATCTGAGTTTAAGCTCAATCCACAAACTTGCGACGAAACAGCTTTTGGTCAGAGATCAGAGTGAGCATTCATCTCATCTCTCTCCTTCCAGTTCCAAATGTCCTTTTGCAATAAGCCAAGTGGCGATGCTTTCACCACCCCTTAGATGGCTTTATAGAATTGGAGGGAAGAGTCACACTAGATTTATACAAAGTTAAGGGTTACTACTTAAATTTGAGGGAAGAAGGACGCCCCTAGATTCACACTGGGTGAATTTAGTGAAGACGGCAACTCTGTGCCACGTGTAGTTGGGGAAGAAGAGAAGGGAGAAATGGCCCTTCTGGGACTTATACTTCGGGTTTAACTTTACATGGCATGGGGAAAGTGACAGAGAGAGAGGGAAGCGGCTACAAGCTATGTCTCTCTTTTCCCAATGACTGAGTTTTTTTTGCTTGGATGGGAATATTATTTTCATAGCTGAATGTTATTATGTCGTAAGACTTGAAAATTGTATCTAAACCTTGAAACTTTTGTTAACTTCAAGCTTCAATCAAAATTAGATATTTTTACTTTAAAAATATTTTTAATTCGAATTTAACTTTTTAAGGTGAATTATAAATTATAAACCTTACAAGGAATAATTTGGGTTTTCATAAGCTTCATTCACCCCCATTCTATATTATGCTCCTACGACATCCCAATGCAATGGGTTCTGAATATTATTTTTATGTATTGTGTGAACTCGAAACGTTAACATAAGGTAAAAATAAGAGGGCATATATCTACATAGATCTACTTGAATAATAATATGAATAAGGAAGGACGCTTCCACTCAATCTAAATCAAGGGCTCAGGGACTGAATCTGAATTGATGGTTTTGTACTCTGTGAGTAGTAAGTTGGTTGCATACCCTCTGCCATGTATATGGTTGTTTCCTCCTACTGATGTATGTTTGGTGGGTTCAATGTTAAATTGAAGTAGGTTCCGGCTAACCATTTCAAAGGTATTTGTGCGTACTGCGTATACACATTTTACTTCATGTTTAACTTAAGGTAAGTTCACGCGATACTTCACTTCCGTTTCTTTGTGTAGCGCTATTCTTCTTGGATGAATCCCACAATCTAAATCCAGATCGACCATGCTGAAATTCCCTAGTGGGATTTGCACGATTTAACCAACCAAGTCAAGCCATGCAAAGCAAAGACATACATCTTGATGTATGCAAGTTAACTTATTCAACGAAGCGTTTTCTTAGCAAATTGAGATAGCTAACTAAGGAACACATGGAGTCTTGACTTCTATCCTGACTCAAATACTTGAGGCGAAAAGGATAGCCTATTTTCTTTCACCATTGTCATTTACATTCAGCTTCCTCCTTTTCACTACCAGACTCTCATCAAACAAACGAATTTAAATTAGCTTTCTAACCTTATGCTAATAGAATGATAATCCTGTATATTTAACATTCTTTATGAATAATATTTAAATACTCTTCGCCTTAAAATATGCTAAGGCTCCCGAAAGCTTTTGCAAAAGTTTAATGGTATTTCTTGTTTTATTAAAAGCGTTGAATTAAATTGAACCACACGAGGATGTATCTATATACCTGTATATATATGTATCCTCGTGTGGTCCAGAGGACTTGAGGTGGGATCATCTTTGAGGTATTTTGATGGACTATTCTGAATCTCCTGACACAGGCTACTGCAGAGAGTTGCAGGGTTGAGATGATACTTGTTCGTAGAAAACGCATCCTAATCGACGCACTAGGTTAGGTTCTGTAAATATACGTAATGTAATGCTTTATTGTAATAATAATAAGTGAAAACTTGAATAGAATATGGAATGCTCACATCCATTCACATTATCATTATGATCTCTTTGTAAAAGGATAAGTTGGGAATGGAGATGGATTTATGTCGTGTAGAAGAAGACATTTCATTTCCATTTTCAGCTCTTCATCTTCACCCTTTCAACTTCCTATCACCTCCCCATACAGACAGAGTCCATACTAGAAGTCCGTAGGTATTGTAAGTTAACGTAGGACTGATAACCTAACCAACACTTTTAGGTTGTGTGAATCTCATTTTAACCCTTTTGACTCAGGTTGAATATCAATATCGCACTTTTCCAGATCTATTCTTATCACTTGGCCTATCCATCTCTTCAATCTATTCGGCGTTCATTCTATAAGCCTTTTGAAGGAAGTGATGTTGACTCTGAAGTAGGATTTTTGTGGTGTTACCCTCATCTTCAATCTTGAGAGAGGCTATACCGCACATTCACTCAAAGTAGAAGTGTAGAGACTTTCTCAATTTTCTCTTTTCACTCTCTTCGGATACGTTTTAAATGTAAAATCTTGTAGAGGAATGAAAGTAGCAGAAGTGAAGGAGTTAAGTGTAAAATAAATTCAATTTGACTTGAGAGCTTCGATTGCTCACTCTTAACTAAATGGGACGTCAATCAGTTAAAATGGCTTTCTATCATTGGAGCCATTGGAGGTATTGAATGTTAGTTTTATCGTCATCAATAATTCTTAAATTGTATAGGCGTTTTTTAATTGAATTATTGAACCAATATCTAAGTAGGGAAATGTGAAATGTTCATGATGGAGCTAAGTTATTTCAGGTTAAGCTTGTCTTTTTTTTTACAGAGCTGGGTGAACGTGACGAAATTATAAGATAAGGCCATTCATCTTGTTTGTAGTTGGGACTTGTTTTCAACTTTAACTTTTATTAAATTTAATGCACTTTAGACATCAGTAGCACAACGACCTGTTACATTAGGAATGAAAGTAGGGCCTAGCTCTATATCAACAAAGTATAAGTCTCTCAAGGGTGTTATATTCATGATTAATAGAAAACAATTGGATCATTTTGTCATCGTTAAACCATGTCGCATTCTCATTTTTTCTCTTCTTTTTTGTAAAAATCACGGAAAAACAAATCCATTTCAACCTGAAATATCTTGTGAATTTACATGTAAATTTATACGTTTGTACACATACAAAATTAGTTTTAATTAACCCCATTCTCGAACCAAGGAATGGACATGAAATTAAAATTGTCCTGCTTTACACTAACGAGCCATGTAGGCATTACAAGAACCAAACTATCGGAATTGGCTATTTTTTCTGCCTGTGATAAATTGGGAAATTGTTTCAAGAGTAATTCTTAATTTGAGTATTTAAAATGTCCAAACGTATCTTTAACGTAAAACCAATCCAATCCAAGAATATACACCAACAACCAATACGTATAACGTAGTGGTTGATGGTGTTAAATTTTGAAAATATTCTGATTAGGTAAGTAAAAAGTTAATGTAACTTCCTTAAAATGCAATGAAATGTTGAATTATTAATGTATGGAAGATTTAATGTTAATGATATGAATTGAGTCTAATGAAGAGGCTGTTTTAAACGTGATAAGTCCTGAGAAATGACTCATCACATTTAAACATGCGTAATTTTAAAATTAAAACCTTTTGTAAACTGAGCCAACCAAACTTTCAGCTTCTGAAAGTTATACATTTGGTACAAGGATAAGCAGAGGAATCGCATCAAGGGTAGTTTTTTGTTCCTACAAATTCTGGGAGAAAGTAAGAATTACTCAATATCAGTTCTCCTTTGTTCCGAGAGAAATAAAGGGAGAAGAATGATAACAGTATGTTTTGTACAAAAAGGCCAATAAGTTGTAATTAGCTGGCAGATAATGAACAGAATTAATTCAATAAAAATCCCCTTCACTATCTTGATTATGACTCTGTTTACTTCTATCCCTGCCCCTGTCTGTCCGTCTGGGCTTCCTCACACAAAACTTCCATCTAAAATGATTCCTATCTCACTAGAGACTCAAGGCAGTCAGAGAGGGCATTTTCTAATGTTAAATGTAAGTAAGAGCAAGTCCACACCCATTTTAACAAAGTTTGACCATTTATTTAATTTTCTCCCTCATTCTAAGAGGTATCACTCTGAAGATGAGTATCATCATTTTCTACCCTGTCCTACAAATATTTTATTCCTTGCTTCTCCTTCTAACTGCTTACTTATAGCTAGGCTCTTTCTCTTGATTGAATAGCAATTAAAAGAGGGTGCCAAGCCAATCTAGCCAATTTTGTAGAGTATACTTGGAAGAAACCATTACAAGGTCTTAGTCGACCCTGTAATATTACTCTCACCCTAGCTAACTTCAAAGGAATCAAAGTATTTTTACTAGCCAGCAGTTGATACAAGATATAGAACAAAGTTGTTCAGTTTCAGAGCCTATTTTTATTGAATTGAGTCAAACGTAGATGATGTTGATAGGAAAAGGTATGTAAGCACTTTCTCTCTCAATGCAACTCATTAAATTTTTGGCTACTTTTCCCTACAATATTTAAAAGTCTAAACTACACGTCCCCTGATGACCCCTTGACTTTGAACTGTGACCTTATTTGACTTCGCAGAGAAAAAGGAAAAAGTTGTTCCATATTCAGTCATTGCCCTCCCCAAAAAAACTAGGTAATTATTGATTGCATCCAGCCTTTTCACTTACGGAAAAGCTAATTATCAGTGGATGACTAGGATTTGATTAAAAGTACTATGAATTTATTTGAATTAATAATAAGTATTAGAAATTTGAAAAGTAATTACACAAAAGTATGAGGACAGTAAATTTACATTAAATCTAATAAATTTCCATTAGCATGGGAAAGTGGATGCGAATGAATCAAACTGAAAGTAAAACAACACTTATACCGTTCTGTGCCTAATAAGATTTGCAGGCTCAAAATAATAATGAAAGATTCTTTTGATATCACCAGCTCTAATTTAATTGGCACAAAGGTTCGAGTGAAATTTAATTATGAGAAGTAAAAAGGTTGAGGGTTGTAGTAAGACACCATCTTTCATTTATTAATTTTTACTTCCTCGAGTACTACATCTCCAAGACTAAAAATCTAAATTATTTTCAACCCTTGTTCAAATTAACTACTCAAAAATATTTGCTTAACTGCAAAACAAATATGAAAAACTGCATTAGTTTGAAAAAACGTTTTTAGATTGTGCTTTTGATATTACGATAAAAACAGAAAAAGCAAATCATTTAAAACGCGGACTCAATTTTTCTAAATGTTCCGAACTTAAGGAAGACATTTAATTTGTACCGTTTTGTTTTTCCTAACCTTCAACTTGTTTGAAAGTCTCCAACATGTCTAACCATTTTTCTAAACTAAAGATCTTCCCTGACTAGAACATGGAAATTGGGCCCTCCTCAGAGAGATAGAAAAAACGAGTAAAAATTCCCAAAGAAACATAAACTGTCGCATAAAGTTTTATTCCATGATTTTAATCATTCAAAACCCTTTTTTGATAAAGCTTCGTGTTCCATGTCAAGTTAAGTTGTAAATTCAAATTTTTCCTTTCTAGATTGCACAAGGGGCTTCCGACAGAACCACTTTACACTCAAGTATAAATACTTAAATTTAAAATGACAACTACATTTTTAAAGCAGAAATGGGAACCTATAGCCAGGCTAAATACCGGGTTTAATTTTTATACATCTTTGCCATTTATGACATGTATATTTATTGCATATTCCTCAAACGTACGATTATAAATGTTTTAATAATCTGCTGGAGATCATAAATAAATTAGATTAATATCAGGTCAAAATTTAGATAAAATCTGTAACAAGCCAACCAAGGCCAAAAAAATCTTCCAATACATAAAAAACCGGAAGAAGAGTAGTGAGAGAGTTCAAACTTTTAGAAAGACTTTTTCTCGCGTATTTAATATAACATTAGAACCCTTGCTTCCTTCTCACGGATTATAAACAAGTCCCATGTGTCTCAAGATCTAAGGCAAAGATGCTTTGAAGAGTTTCAACTTCCATTCTATAGCAAAAGTAAACAACTGGTGATAATATGATGAAGATGATGATGAGGATAGTAAGGATAATAAAATACCTCTCTAGTTTCGATAAGCCTACATCATAGTATAGAGTATGTACTACCTACTACACGCATTTTCAGGTATCTTGATGATAACCCGATCGAGTCACAACCTTTCTTTAAGCCACTTTCCTATAAAAATTCTATTTGTGTTTTTTATAGTACCTTTAAGATGCAACTAGACACCACTCATGGGTTCAAACTTGAGAAAAGGTTTCTTCTTTTAGACAAACTATACTCCCAAGATTTTAATAGTTTGTGCTTGGGCGTCTTTTTTATTTCCCAATTTCCTCCCGGCTCATTAGCCAAATGGGCATTTCCGCTTGTTTTACCTACAATGTTACACAGCTGCTATTCCTTTCTATTCTGTCTTGTCATGATTGTATGTGTATATATGCTTAAACAAAAGGTTTTACTTTCTTATAATATAGGTACCTTTTCTTTTTGTTTATTTTTCTGTGGTCTTGTTTGGGTTCTGTCTACCAGAACCAAAACACAGGCCATCAACATAATTTAAAATGAATAAAAACCAGCTTAGCTTTTAATAAAACTGGAGAGTTTTACCTGTTCAAGGTTATTTCTACTACTAAATACTACAAGTACGGACTACATTCAGATATTCTTGTTTTAATCAGCATCACAACCTGTATTTGTCAGGAATGGTTAGTATATAAGAGGGTTTTATGGCTAAATAAAGTAGAAAATTAGTATTTTATTTTTACTCATACTTACTTCTAAACCATGCTACACGTACATCAGTAGGTAAGCCATTAGTATTGCAACGAGGTTGGAAAGTACAGAGTCCTGTGAAGAATTTTTAATGTGGGAACGTACGCGTACCCGTCACCCGTGGGAAATCTCAGCATCTTTCAGAAGTTTGTTTAGCTAGAAAAGATTAAAAGAGCGATAAAACTGTTAAGTGTAGGATGTTCTTTCTCTTAAGATTTTATCACTCAATTAATTTATTCAAGAAATTATAAGAAATTGTCATTTCTAGCAATACTACTAGTAGAATTTATGGATTAAGAACGCTAAAGCCCCGGTGATAATATGCGTACTATCTGCCAGCAACTTTCCAGGATAATATTTTTAACATTTTAACCATACTAGATGATTGATTGATTGATTGATTTATTACAGTATGGGACCCGCTACATGTGTGCATTGCGGTTCTTACCCCATAAGGAAAAGTCACTCAAAGTTTACATATTACAATGCAATAATTATATTTAAGATATGGATGTGTTACAGTATTCATACAAGAAGAGTTAAGTAAAGTAAAAGAGGCTTATAAATTTAAATTATAGGTTATGACATATAAAATTATTCAGAACAGTTATTCGAAATAGCTGATTCAATACATGAAAGGCTGCATAAATTCATTTCGTTTTGTGTAAGATGTACTTCAACAGCTTGAATAGTTACAAAGTAATCATATAATTTTCTCTTGAATTGATTAAACGATAGAGAATTAACTTTAAAGTGATCAGGTAATTCAAGCCAGAGTTTGGTAGCGAGTATTCTGGTTGAATTTTCAGCATGGGTGCAGTTGGGGGAAGCTACATAGAAGTAGTAATTGTTGGATCTAGTTTTACATTCATTAAATTCATTAGTAACTAAGTAATCTTTGAAAAAATCTGGAGCAGTATTACATACAATTGTATACGCTAGTTTTGTTAACTCAAATTGGTATTTATACTTGGGCATTAACCATTTTAATTTATTAACAATATATTCAGTAATATTATCTTGGTATCTTCTTCTTAGGATGAACCTCGCTGCCTTCTTTAAAATTTTACAAATAACTTTTTGGTTTCTTTTGGATGGAGACATCCATACAGAACTAGCATAATTTATAATTAACATAATAAAAGCATTTATCAGAGTAGTTTTGCTTGCGGCAGATAAAACATCCCGAAGGGGATACAACGATGCAATTTAACCCATACATTTTTTGGATACATGGTTAGTATGAGTTGTCCAGTCTAATTAGCTATCAATTTCGTCATTTAAGTTACAAATTAAATTAGGTCGACCAACATACATAACAAAACATTTATTTAAACTTAATTTTAGTTTGTTATTTTTCATCCAAGTTGAAATATTACTCAAATCTTTTTCAAGTAATTGTTTAACAATATTTAAATGTTCAGGTGGACCAGAAATAATAATCTGTGAATCATCTGCAAACATTATAGTTAAAGAATTTCTAACATTATCAGGCAAATCATTTATCATAACTAGAAATAGTAGGCTCGAAAGGCATGCACCCTGGGCTGTCCCTAGTTCCGTTCTTTTAATTATTGAATTTGAAATATTGCCCGTATTATTAATACTCACATATTGACGTCTATTTGATAAGTACGATTCAATAAGTTTAGAGTCGACCTTATAATGTTTTAATTTTTCTATGAGGAAAGGCCTGAACAAAGTATCATAACATTTTCTAATGTCAAGCGAAACAATTATGCTTATATGTCCCTTATTAATATTATCGTACAATAAGTCAGTGAGAGCAATAAGAGCATGATTAGTAGAATGCTTAGGCCGAAACCCAAATTGCTGTGGAGATATTAGTTTATTTAGGAAGAAATTGGATGAAAGTTGTCTGTATAGACATTTTTCAAATAACTTGGATAAAACAGGTTGGATGCTATTGGGCCTTGTGTCATTGGGTGAGGTTGGATTGGGTACATTTGCGACAGGTACAATTTTTGAAAGTTTAAAAGAGTCAGGGAAAATATTCGATTTTATGCAGGAATTGAAAAGTTCAACTAAAGAGTTTTGAAAATTAATATTTAGTAAGCAGCTCGTTACCATCAGGTTACACATGCCTTGTGAGTCAGGAGACATGTTGCTGGGCTTCTTAATCCTCTTCCAGACTGTAACAGATAGAGATAAGCTAATTCAGTCTAATCTTTGACAAATTCCCCAAAAATAAAGGTAAGGTCGGGTTTGG